>RXPK01001259.1:0-124364 GCA_004143645.1 Protaetia brevitarsis | reverse complement strand
CAAGGGCACTTGCATACTAAATTAAGAATGGTTTGGTTACGTTAGAATAATTAAGCGAGCAAATTCTACTAGGCGGTGTTCATGGTCTATTGCAGGGATCAGCATACTAGCAAAAGCAATGAAAGAGGAATAACATTAGGAATAAATTCGAGTTTTGCCTGAGCGTCATCAGCGTTCTTCTGAGTGTATAAACCCTGGTGACTCGCCAAACTCTCCCCCAGCAAGCAGTCGTAGCGTAAAGCTGGCAATGCAGTCACCGATCTAGCTTGGGTAATTCACTGGATTGCTAGTCCCTATTTGTTTGTGTAAAACGTCAACATACGACCGCGAATGTTAGTGATTCCAAGGAGTGTTGTGGCTTGATATGACGTATTTATACATTGATGCAAGCCGTTCTTGGAAAGATCTATGTATGTATTCACGTTTTACACAAGCCAACCTAGTGCGACTGGCAATTCAGTGAATTGCCCAAGGTGAATCATTGACCGCATTGCCGGTTTTATGTTATGACCGCTTCTTGGGTGAGAATTGGGCGTATGCCTTTTAAGGGGCTCACATATTGAACTCTCTTTCACATATTGGGTGTATGGAAGTGTGATAGTAATAAGTAGTTATACATATACACTTGGAGGAGGGCTGATGAAGTCTGATAAAAAAAACTCGAACTTGTCTCTGGTGCTATTCCGCTTTTATCGCTCTTACTGAAAGGTAATTCCTACAATAGATCAATAAAACATGACTACCCCTTTCCCCTCCCCTTCAAATTACTACCTACAATTATGCCGAGAAGCCTTGCAGAATTTGCAGTTTGGAAGCTACAATGGTTAAACTCTACACTTTGCATAATAGTATTTGCTTGTCGAGTTGGGAATACTAAAACTTTGATTTTAGGATGATTAACTTTTACATCGTTAGCATATAACAATTCTTGAATATTTTTGCTATAAATACTCATTTATCCCAATTTTCGAGGAAATTGCCCTTCAATGAAACTCTAGTATCATCAGCATAGTTAATTGTTAATTGATTTAATTGATTTTGAATATTGTGGAAATCATTGAAGTATATTATAAATAAGAAAGGACCGAGTATACAATCTGCGGCACAGTTGTCTAATAACCTTATCATTTGAGTAAGTTCTCGGTTTTTATGAGTGTATTTTGTTTTAGATATGAGACATAGCTAGTATTTGATAGTTTACACTATCGAAGGTCATGTTGAGATCCAATAGAATACTACAATATGTCTCTTGTTTTCGTAAGCAGCCAATATGCTGTCAAACAAGGTCATATAGAGCAATTCTTCTTTCTGTATTTTTGCTACTAATGAAACCATGCTGAAATTTGCTGATCAAATTAAACACGTACTAAATTTGTTTCAAATGCGTATAGTAAGCAATTAGGCAGTACCATTAGCATTTAACAGTGATTGACATGGTTTAGGTTAGTGACTAATTGTTAACGTTGCTGGGAAAACAGCAACGATTAAGATTTCGTGCAGAATCTGTACAATAGTGTGCGTTTACCCATACACTACCCTAATTTGTCTGCCTTTCTTTCTTTAATATCGATTTATTACCTTTTACTGACAATCGAATTTTGTGAGAACTAAATGGGGTTTATTAAAGGGTATTAAATACAGCTTACATTAACAAAATAGATGGGTCACTTATTATTCTCCCAGTAACTTATTTTTTATCACCAAAGTTCTTTTAAAAGAAAATATTTAATGTTTGCAAGGTCTGCTCATTCAGGTGAAATGAACAAATAGATATCCTTGCGAGAAAGAATACTTCAGGCACCAAAAGCTGTCGCTGTAAATCAGTTTTTAGATAAAGCAGAAAGTTTTCGAATATTGGTAGGATTGTTTTGATTTGGTACAAACGACTGCCAACCACATCCACAACGAACTACTTGAACTTGACCGTTACAAGCGTCAAAGTAATTGTTTGCTTTTTGCTGATGAGCTTGAATGTTCACTGTCTTTGGGGAATGAGGAGGCGTTGCCTTACCGTCATTTGAATCAGCTATGTTAACTTTGGATGAATTGATTTTCTCCTGAAACTTAACTAGATCCTGAACTACGCGTGCACAAATTTTTATGTTCCGAAAAGAAAAGTTCCAGTACTGTCGTATTCAGCATGATAGATTCTATTATCTCGCACCTAGTATTGACCGCTCTGATTAAAAAATATAGAATTTATAGAATATAACTGCATTTTCATTTGCAGAGCCTAGCCATTTGCAGAATTTATTAATTTGCTACAATTTTATTTTCATTGCATATAATTTTTAACTCCCTCAATAGCTAAACAGTTATATGAGACATGTCTACCTTTGACCTGAAAACCGTGCGCTCAATTCCCCGGCCGAGATGGTTTGCTCTTCAACTCTGAATAACAATCCGAACAAGCCTTCTTTTCCGATAAGAAATAAAACCGGATATTGTAACACTTACGGATTTGGCAAACCTTCAAGTGGGCTGGTACATTACACTTTTAATAGGTATCAGTACCTAGAAATATGATGGTGTTTTTCACAATATGAAAGCTTCCTCAGCTGCAAATATAAATACGTGGATATGAAATGATAACAGTGAACTTTGTAGCCAATATTTGTTAATACATAAAATCTTTTGTGGAATGTGGCTAAATCGATTTATTTGTTAATTAGTCCTACATAATTAACATATTCAACTGTTTCGACTACGATGCAGTCTTCATCGGTGAAGAAAAATAGAAACAATAGATTAAATAAGTAAGGATGCTAAGCAGCAATAGGCAATAATAAAATGCTTAACATTTTAACTTATTTAATCTATTATTTCTATCTTTCTCCACCAATGAAGACCACATTATAGTCGAAAAGTTTGGACATATTAATTATATAGGACTAATTAACAAATAAATCAATTTAGCCATATTCCACAAAAGATTTTATTTATTAATACGTGGATATACTTTAAAGTAATATAGTTACGATTGTACACTGTCAATTGTTAAGTTTATTCTACAAAACTTGTCTGCCTATCTGCAATTCATAACGCGTCTACTTATTCAGAGAGCATAAGCTGTGTTTGTGTATTTGCGCCAAATTTTAGGGTTATTTATATACATAGTAGTATCTTTATTTTTGATATATTTCTCATGTTCTTTGCTAAATTTAGTAAGTAAGGATACATATGAATGTGCAGAAACGATGGCGATTACTAGAAATTGAAGTTCGCAGGGCTAATGATTTGTTTTTTCAGTAGACCAGAGGCCGCGAGTTGAATCACCCTATACAGGGCCCGAACCTGTTCTAGGAGTGTCTAAAGAAACGCAATGACTGTTCATGCCATTCAGTCGTCCAATACTTTTCGCCAATTGCCAGAGGTATCGGTCTGTAATTGTTGCGCCAATGCCTGTGCAACGACTAAAGGTGTTGGTCACTTAGTATTTGCCAAGGAGTGAGGAAAACCACTGTGAGAGTTCTGAGGTTTGAATCCCCGACTGATGGCTAAGCGTACGAGCTACTAGATCATTAGCCATGACTTAATAAAGCTATGTATGTATGTATATATTGCAAGGGTGATATTACACTGCGACCTAAAAGATCTCTTGTGTCCCTTGTTCTAGTTATGTTACAGCTGGCCTTCCAATCCTATTCCTTTCAGAAAGTGTAGGATATCAGAAGGCCCCAGTTAAGTAAGTCTCCCTCTTCGATTTCACGTGCTCCCAGGTGCACGCACCTTGAGTTGCATGTGCATACGCAATTTGACGGAGGGGATGGATGCATCCTTGTTCCCCAATCTGCTCCAGTCGTTTTGCTCCTCCCTTTGTTCCCTTCCTTGTGAGGTACTCTCACTTTGGAAGTGGAAGGCTTCTTATGGAGGTCCTGCCTCAATTCCTGTTTATTAGCGGTGTCTTCCTTCATGGTTGATCCCACGAGTAGCTAGGGAAGAAAAGGTCCACCTTCACAGAGTCCCGCATGCAGAGGTAAGGCTAAATACAATCGGGTGCGCAGGTGCCCAAGGCTGGACTAGTAGACTGGGTCTTTATCCAGCCACGCATTCCATAGACTAGTCCGCCACCTTAGGATTGGGTTTTTTGAGGTTGTCTCCTTCGGTCCCGTGCAGTTAAGCCAAGACCCCCCACCCCCTGTCGGGACCTGGTTAACAGTTGGACTTCCGGTAGCCGAAAGCAACAACTGGCATCGTTGTAGAACCCTGTGCAAGCCCTTAGCCACGACACGACAGCTCAGGTGAGGGGGAAGTGGTTCACGCAACGCGTCTTCATTCACCCTGCTCCGGTTTTAAGCAGAGAGACGAAACTTATAGCCGCCACTAACCATCTCGTCTTGAGCGAACCGTGACATGATTGGCCTTTCCCTATCCACCACTCGGACGCGCTGGTAGACACTCCAACCGCCAGATCATAAAGCTAATAAAAACACCTGTTAAAAACAAACATTGTATTGGCCTCAATTGGTGTGATTTTGCTAGCACATATATCCAGCCCAAATAATTTTATAAGAAGAGAAAACAATTTTACTTTCATTAATAATATTTTATCTTTTAGATATGTATGAATCACACCTCCTTGTTACAGCAAAAATGAGATTTAAGATGTCTGAATAAAGTAGTTGATTCGGATAATATTTTGCAAGTGAATTTCCATTAATTCTGGAACGAATATTCATAAAACTTTTCCGTGAATTCGCTCCGACCTGGTATGAACACTACTGTATATGCATACGTCGTAACTTCCGCGAACTGTGTTTGCGAATCGATATTTACCAGAGCGTTGCATCTCTTTGCGTGAATAACGTAAAATAAATTATTCAAAGTAAACTTTTCCTGAACGGGTACCTCTATCTCTCAGTACGTATCTGGATAGTTAGGACGGTAGCTTGCTAGGTACTATTATAAAACTAATGTTGTATTTATTTACAGTCGAAGCATTATGAACAAACTTTGACGGTGCGCTTACAATTTTTACCTAGCCTCGTTGAAAAGTTTAGGAAACTCTGAATTTATTTCGTTTTTGTACCCGTACGTACTTAGAAACTGTTACAAATATTTTCCTCCATACGGAGTTCATCTAATAAATACTTGTTTTACCAGTCAAGCGTCTATAGGAATTGGAAGTTGTTACGTTCAAGTTAGTGGAGTACCTATTTTTAAATTCAACATTTCTAAAACTAATTCTTGTCTAAAAGTTTATACCTTTTCTTTCCTACCAGTTTCTTCAAACAACGAATTCCCTTAGCCCCTTAACACCACGTAAATATAGCTGACAGAGAATGATGTGTAGGCAGCGCGAGGAAATTCCTATTTATCCAGACTGCGAAGTTAGCATCTGCGATACCTGAGCCGAATAAACAAGAACTTCTGTGAGGAAATTCAGGCCTTTCCTATGATACTTTCCTTCTGCTTGGGTAAGATCTGTATTTATGGTTGTGCTTTCACCGGTTTTAGTGAATAAGTAGTCATCTATAAAAGCAGGGTATAGAGACGTGACGGAAGGTATTTTATTTGGAATAGTATAATGAATCTAAAACAAGAACCAAGAACACTGGTGGTCGCTTAGTTTTTTTTTTATTTAAAGTAGCGAAAAGTGTGAATTAGTTTTTTTTTAAGTTAATTTTGATTGATGAAAATGACGTAAAAATTGTTCTGACAACGACCTTTACTTATTTTATACTTTATTCAAGTTATATTACTTTCTGCCAGATCTTTGGGTTTATCCAAAGGTGAAGCAGAAATGCTGGATTTTCAAGAGCATTTTAAAGGTGGTACTTGCATCATTAAAGTTTTTTTTTTTTTTTTAATTCAGACACAACTTTGTGTTAATCAGTCTTAGCTCAACCTAAAATTAGGCTGAAAACTCTCCCTAAAATTAGGCTGCAAACTCAGCCGAGAGTAGGGCTGAAAACTCGACCTAAAATTTACTGAAAGCTCAGCCTAGAATAGGTTGTAAGCTCATGCTAAAATTCGACCGAAAACCCAGCCTAAAATTAGGTTGCAAGCTCAGCCGAGAGTAGGGCTGAAAACTCGACCTAAAATTTGCTGAAAGCTTAGCCTAAATAGGTTGTTAAGTCATGCTAAAATCGACCGAAAACCCAACCTAAAATGAGGCTGAAAGCTCAGCCTAGAGCTTTCACTAAAAGCTCAGCCTAGAGCGGGGGATGAAAGTTAAGGCTAGAGCTTAAGCAGAGAGTTCAGCGTAGAGCTTAAACTGAAAGCTCAACCTGGAGCTTAAACTGGAGGTCATTATAAAATTAAGCTAAAAGCTGAGCTTAAAATTTAGGCTGAAAGCGCAGCCTAAAATTAGGCTGCAAGCTCAGTCTAAAACTGGGCGGAAAGCGTAGCCTAGAACATCCGCTGAAAACGCAGCCCAGAACTTCAGCTGAAAGCTAAGCCTAAAATTAGACTGAAAGCTACGCCTAAACATTTTTGCCTTCCTTATGTATCTTCACCGTAAAAATTTAAATACCTTCACTTGTTCTATTATATTATCGTCAAGTTGTGCTGATATACGTATACTTATCTTCTTTTCCTATCACCATAACTTTAGTTTTTTCTACATTAATTTTCTAACTGACTTTTTATATGTCTATATTTAGTAAAACGTATCACCGAAATATATTTATTTACAGGAAACTACGGCGTCTGTAGTATAGTATTTGTAGTCAAGCATCGATAAGTAAATCGCACGGAGCCGACCATCAAAAGCTATTAGATGAGTTTAAACAGGTCCCCTTTACGGGGGTATCAAGGGATGCCATGATTTAGAAATACAACCTAGTTTCTTTAATTTAGGTAAAGATTTCGGAGTTATAGCAGATTAAGTTTTACAAGATCCGGCAACGCTTATTACATTTTCACGGTATGACAAAAAGTCTTTAATCTAAGTAGTGCGTAATTAACTAAAATTATAGCTACTTCTGTAACTTTCACCGGCTACTTTAAAATTTACGATTAATCCTAGGGACTGCGCCTCCTAGCGACTATATTTGGAATGTCGAAATATTTTAATTGAATTTCTCGCGGACAAGATTTTTTTCTTATCATTACAGTTATTGTTTATTTATTGTTTATTATTTCCAAGATAATTCCATTCTTAGTCGGACAGCCTGTATAGGCATACCTTTTAACGTTGCGACATGTTTTCTCTCATCTCTTATATGAATAAAACTAACAAGTATTAACGCATAAGGATGGTCTTGCAGCAGGTTAAAGATAAGTTTTCCGCCAGACAGTAAAAGAATTAGGTCGAAAAACCCCTATACCCACTAACACTTATTCTTTATCTGCGACAACTTCTCTGCAGAGTTCAGTAAATAAATGAACATTCGTAAAAAGAAACGCAATAACAAGAAAATCCCGATTTCGTGCGGTTCTCACGACATAATAAATTCAAGTGGTAGAGTACCGTGCCACAGTCTGCGACAATTGCCACATATTTGTCCGGCCAATTCGTTCTCATCTCTTATCGTCGACTCGTGCGGAACTACCCTAGGCGAGACTTAGCCCGCAGACGATGACAACAGTTCGCCCCACGAATCAGCAGAAGAGACGAAGGAAAAAGGACCATCGCGCTATGTATGTAAGCTTCTTAGATACGTATGATCCTTTATATGTACTGCTTTCTGGGACTTTTGCAAGGACGGACAATTTTAACGCTTTCTCGGCAAAATTCTTACGGAAGTCGGATAGAATGCAGTGAAATTGCGGTTGTGGACGCCACAGAGTCGTAAATTGCGCTAGCGGGAGGTTCTGAATGCGCCCTCTCCAAGAAGAGTGCATCTTTGTGCATCAATAAGGCGGTTATGGAATGACTTGCGTAGATGCTCATATCTGGACTCCTGAACTGGACAGGGTTGAATCGAAATAAATATTTTCACGGTTCAAGGAAGATCTTTCGGTGAATAGTTGATATGATGTTATTGTTGGTAGTGTCATTGGTCCGTTTATAATCTAAGAACGTATCACGGCAGTTCAGTATTCACGTTTCCTGGAAAATGCTGATCCAACATTATTCGATGACGTTCCTCTTAAGACTATATTCACGGCCACCAAATCTCAAAACATAAACTTAACGTGCTTTCTACGAAGAGATTATATATCACATGGGGTAATATGTTATTTTTTGCTTTTATTATAAATATTGTCATAAGTGCTAAGGATGCTGGGTGATGCTAAATAATTATTATATAATTCCATATATGTACCTATTAATATCTCTGCTGCTTTTTCTTTTGCTTTGACGTATGTAAACACCGTTTCTACGTATTAGCATTAATAAAGTTTATTATTATGCAAGTAGGACATATATACGCCTTCCCGCATTGACTCTACTCCAATTATTTGCTTTGCGTTTACTGGAATCGTGAATATGCATGTTCTACTATATCGCCTGCATTAACATATTCGCGTTCTGTAATCTTCGAAATACATACCTGTTAGCAAGCTAATCCCTTGGTTATGCGCTTGATTGCAATGAGTTATTAAATATTTGGACATTGCATTGGTGTGATTGAATTATTAGGCAAGTTTGAATGTCAGACTTTAATTTCTATTTGCCACTTCTTTTTATATTATTATAGATAGCGTTTCAGCTTTTAATGTGTGCTATATGTCGTTTATACAATTATTGTCTATTTTAATATGAATCATTTCCCCTCTTTTTAATATATTGTTCCGTATTCACCTTACGTAAGCAGTCATTATTAGTACTAGATTTCATATACGTGATATTAACGTTTAACACAATTATAAAGTACAAAGTCGGGAAAACGCAAACATATTTATTTATTTAACTATAAATGTTATATATTAGCCCCTTATCTTATTTAAGCAGCAAAAATGGCATAGTATTGCTGAAAAGTTTGTAGCATTAAGTGTTTCAAGAGTTCTCTCACTAGGTCACTTTCGTGGCGATGACAAACATCTTTATATTTTGAAAACGACCGTTCAACATCTACGGATGTAACACACGCATAATTAAAATAACCTTTATAGGTAGATAACGATCAGATGCACCACCACCAATGTGTATTCGGATTTGTGCCAGCACAATAACGTAAAACGTTAACGAAGAATTGTCTTGCAACAAGACTCGACTAACACTGATACTAGAAACTAGACACACAAATCGGTGGGAGTGATTTTACCGGTTTGAAGATATGGTTAAACGTTCTGCATAGCGCGAAGCGAGTGCGGCCCGTGTAAACAGACACGTCTGACCACTATTACACTTAATTTTATAAATGACGTGTATCTGTTTTTCTCTTTCGACTTCTTGTTTTAGTGTGGAGAAGAAGTGTTTGTTGCTGTTGTTTGGTTTATGTGCTACTTTGATATAATAACGCATGTCCCATTAAGACCGCCTATCTTAAAATAAAAAAAAAAAACGCACTACTTATGTGAAAAGTTGTGATATTTTTATTTTAATAAAGAGTGTAAACATGGAGGTTATGTATGAAACACAATATCCGATGAATGGCCGCCTCGTGGCCGATGGCATTTGTTGGTCCTTTTAATGAAATTGTCGATAACATTTTAGCATAGTTCCCGCGCAATTTCATCAATGACGGGTCGAATTTCGTCTTTCAGTTCAGGAATTGTTCTGGGGTTATTAGCATATACCTTTTCTTTCAACAAACCCAACAAAAAAAAAAACAACGGCGTCAAATCGCATGATCTTGCGTTCGCTGCATGGCTGGTAGCTCCATCCTGTTGAAACCACATACAGTCGCGAGCAAATGTTATAGGCACCCTGAATTTTGGGCGAATATCACAGTAAGAAATGAGTAAATAAAAACTTGTAGGTAATACATTATAAATATGTAGTATTTTAAGGGATCTTATTAATTTCTTGCATATTAGAGTGTTTTTAGTACAGCTATACTACTTTTTAGGTGGGAGGGGAAAAGTGACATCTCGAAGACTTGAAAATATATACAAAAAAATAATACATTTACAAAGGGTATCTATAAAGACTATTGTAACCATAAAGACGATTATGTAAACGTTGAAATAACTGTTACCAAAAAAATGCAAGAAACATGAAGCCCATTAGTTTTGTCAAAGGTGCCTATAACATTTGCTCGCGACTGTATCTTGGAGACCCATTTCAACAATTTTAGGCCAGAAGAACTTGTTTATCATCTCACGGTAACAAACGCGTTGACAGTGACCGCAATGCCGGCCGCATTTCGAAGAAAAACGGCCCAATCACACCGCAGCCCAAAATGCCGCATCAAACAGTGACTCGTGGTGGATGCATCGGACGCTGAAGAATCACTCTTCGATTCTCAGCTCCCCAAATGCGACAATTCTATTTATTGACATAGCCATCAAATTGGAAATGCGCCTCATCGAAGAAGATGATTTTCTTTAAAAAATCATCATTCGCTTGTTGTTGCTGTAAAATCCATTCTGTGCACATTCGGCGCTGCGCATGGTCTGCTGGCTTTAAGTGTTGTGTCAACTGAATCTTGAGGATGTAAATGCAGATATTTAGTCAAAATTCGCTGTAAACTGCTCGGTGAAAGTCCCAATTGCTGAGAACGATGGCGAACCGAGGTGGAAGGATTCTGTTCAACACTTTCACTATCTGCTGCAATATTTTGGTCAGACCAAGCTGTACGAACATGGACAGATCTCTTTTGAGTTTGAACTGACCCCGTCGTCTCAAATTTTCGATTAATCGATCACTGTACGGTGAGAAGGTGTTTATGGTGGCCGAAAAAATTCACGACATCTTCGAACCATCTCCGCAAAACTCTCACCATTTCAGTAGTGAATTTTCACAATTTCTATGCGTTGTACGTACTGCTGTGGTTTGGCACCCCGGGTTTTGTAAATTCAGTGATATTTTATTTATTGAGATTAATCTTTATCAATGTGTCGAGCAAATTTTCTCAGAAATTAATATTTTATTTTGTATAAGATTTTGTTAATTGAATTGATCTTATTTATTCTTTTAATTGTTCAGTTGTTTAAATTAATTTCATTCAGTTGTACATATTGCGTTCACCAGTATTGTATATGTTTTCTATGTATATTCTAGAAATTTTCTTTGCGTTTGTGCGTTGCGAGTGCACGCAGGTTTTGATATATGTATACGACTGTTATCCTTGAGAGGCGCAGTTTCTCAATTGACGAGCGAGTAAGTACATGTATTTTTAATTTCGTTGCTGCCATTTTGTCCTTTGTGTATTAGATGTATTATCCATTCTTTGATTGTAATATTTATAAACCGATAGCTATTTTTTATTAATATACAGATCCAGTCGACCTATAGTCAGGGTAACGTATTGCTGTGTACTGATTGAATTAAATGAAAAATGCAAAACTGATTTTAAAATGAAAAGAAAAATAAAATTAGCTAGCTCAACGGATAAGATTTTCAACCATTCAAAACAATTAATCTCAGAGTTACGCTCGCGAATTAAAACTTGAATCTAACCACGAAAAGTAAATTGTGAGTGAAAGAAGTCAGACTTTCTTAATTACACGAAAAATTGAAAAGGTTTAAAATAAAATAAAAGAAAAGAATTTTTTACCCAATGCAGCTAATTAACAATCAATTTATTTACAAAACGGGCTAAATTACAAATGCGCAGAAAAAAACCTTGAACTTAAGGTTCTGGCCTAAAATAAAAACTGCACTTGACTCTAAATTAAAATAGGAAAATGTTATTTCCTATGCAAAGCAAAAGTTTTGTTTGTTCAGGAAGATTATTCAAAATACACAACCTTTGAATTTCAATCTACGTGTTTCACAAATTAAAATCAAAACGTGGACAAATGCAAGAAATTTACAAAAAATGAAAAGCTAAAAGAAAGAAAAAGGTTTCTACTCACCAAAACGAGGTGATTGAAAATAAAATGAAACAGCAAAATTTAATAACAGAAAATTAACTTTAAAATAAAATAAGAGAAAAAAAAATTAAACTAAATTTTCCTAACAAAAAATAATAATTGATCTTATATCTATTATGTGTACACGTCAATACATTAACAATTATTACGATCAAAATTCTTTGATTGACTAAAAATATTACAGGAGAAGAATTAAACTTTCAATTTCAAAATGAATTACAAAATGGCAACAAAGATTTAAAATACGTCTCGAATTACGTCAAGGAAGTCCTTAACAAAATTCACAATAGTTTTTCTTACAAAAATCCTTCTATCAAAATCGTACAACGCAGACGTATAACACTACAACGACAATATTTAATAGAATACGCGTAAAATCAACACAAGCGAACAATAGACAATTTAATGAATGGATTAAATAAAAATCTTAACACTACAAAATTAAAATCATATAATAAATTCTTAAACTAAAATTAATCAAAACAAAAATAAAATTGCGAAAATTTTCGGTTCAGCTAATCGGAGAAATCAAAACAACCAAAAATATGCAACTTAAAATACACTCAGCGGGGTTGTCTAGCCACAGCAGTATGTTGGAACTATCGGCGAAAGAGCTTTCACGCTTCACTCGACAGCACGCAGTTGCATTTTGTTGGCGAAATAAAGTAATTTATGCTATCTCCCGTCCCGAATAATTCTGACGTGCGATTCGCTGATTATAGGCCGACTGCTTGATCTGTATAATATATTTCGTAGTATTTCTAAGTTCCTTTTTCGTTCAGTTTAATTTGAAAGGAAAAAGCAAAGATCTACCGAGTTGTTAACTGTGCTTCGTTTATAGCGTATCTGAGTTATAGTTAAGACATCCATCCCCGCGTGTCGTATTAATTCCCTAAATTTAACACTTTCACATTAAAATGAAAAATGTTTATAAATTGGTATAAAACCCAACACAAAACAATTCTCTAATAACACAAACCAAAAAATTCTGATTAGCTTCCGCTAAACATATTTTCCATTCCAACTCATCTACCAAGTACATTTCACAATTTACCTTTTCGTAAATTTAATCAAGTTAACCTTAGATGAAGTGCCGGGAATATTTTACGGTTGTACCCATACATTCCCTCTAACAGAAAGAATCTGCAAATTTATGTCTCACCGCGTAAGTCGCGCAGTTTATATGGGTCGGGGAAAAGAAAGAAGCAGCCAACTTTAAATTTACGTCGAGAAAAACCGGGCGGCTTTACGACAAAGCCCTCCTTAACCTGATCTGTTTCCAATAAGAGGAACGGAAGTGTTACGGTTATTCTTTTACTATCTCGTGGGAGTGGAAAACGTACTGCCGGCCGTTCTATTTCAAGGGTGGTTTTAATATGTTACAGAAACTTTTTTTTTTGTATAGGTTTGAAGCTTTTAAAGAAGCATCAGATAATAAGTAATGCTCCAGAAAGTAAATGTCACCTGTCACGCTTAGAATATTAATATTATTTAATGCGAATTTTTGAAACACAGAAGACGAAGATAGATTAGGTATTAAAAAAAAACACCAATGAATATTTTCAACACACGTCGAAAATGACTTCAATAAGTAAATTCAATTACATATTTGCAGTTTTTAATTTTACTTTTTATAGTCAAACATAGTGAAATTACAGAAATAAGCATCCTCCACTTGGTCCCCCACTATTTTTAAATTAAATGAATGGTAAGTCTATATACCGGAGATTGCAGCAAAACATTTATGTATAATACTTCAATATACTATAATTTATAAACAAGCCAAAGTTGCAGAAAAAGCACATCACATATTTGCAGCAATATTTGAGACACCTGAATGATGATCAATATTTTAATACATTAATAAAGTAAAGGTCTTATAAAATAGTTTCCGGAAGAGCAGCAGAAGAACATATATTTCCCGGATTCACAGTTAGTGACCTGACCTATAAAAAAGCGCTTTCCAATCCGTAAGCCGAAGAAGCTAGGAAAATACAATATGATCAGGGTAATGTACTTGGTTTTTGCCTCCACAAATTTATTTGTTGACATTTATTTCAATTCGGTATGCTTCCTATTTAGAAGTTATTTGTTATTATTTTTATATGCTTCTATTGACACCAGGTGAGGTTGATTTACAAAAAAAAGAAAACACATTTCCGCAAGTTTCAGCAAGGACAGGTGGTGTTCCAGACTGGGATTGCTGCATCATTGTTTCAGAGGTATGGAAAGAGGACCGAGTTAGCATGCTATATTGTTAATTGTCTTCTTCATTTTCTTCTGTTTCTTCCATAAATAGCCCCAGATTCTTCGAGTTCTTCAAATTCCAATCCCGTTACATCTTTAAGAGAGAATATGGCGCCTTGTTGAGCAGATATAATCATATTTTTCAGGACATCATGCAACTCCGTTTCTTGCGTGGCAAGGAATTATTGCAATATTGGCGATTTGAAATATTACAAATAGCATGTTCAACACATTAGCTACATTTATAACTGCCATCGTACCAAACTATACTAATCTACACTGCACGAAAAGCAACTTCTGATACTCTTATTTCAAATCTCTTATATACCTAATCTCAAGTAGCTGACGTTCCATGTACTTGTTTAAATAATTACTGTAATTTACGTATTGATATCTACATATTA
Organism: Protaetia brevitarsis; assembly: GCA_004143645.1. Taxonomy (NCBI): domain Eukaryota; kingdom Metazoa; phylum Arthropoda; class Insecta; order Coleoptera; family Scarabaeidae; genus Protaetia; species Protaetia brevitarsis. The sequence goes on along the minus strand of RXPK01001259.1, from coordinate 109,842 downwards.
TCAAACCCATTATCAAGTATATAATTTCTGCATTTCTAGGAAACGTTATTAAAATTGAAAAATTACATTATAGCGCGATTTGTCTATTACATAAGTGACTGACTGTGAACACTTCGTGCTGTTAGTCACGTAAGTAGGTACACAAAATGAATTGAATATCTATTATTTTTGATTATTTATTACTACTTTTTTTAAATTTATTATATACCATCGTTTTCTACACAAATACTATTTTTGGTGAATAAGAAAAAATAAATTATGAAAAGAAGGCAGGAGGTATAGGGGGCTCGGTCCCCCGTGATTAACTTTTTGCGAAGATTGATGGCGTCATCCTTGGGATCATGTAAATATGCTGCAAATTATGTTAAAAGAATCTTTTAATAGTTGTTAAATTGCTCAAACTTTGGGGGCTTTAGCCCAAAATCTAGTGATTGGGCCCCTAAAAAAATACGTACTTATTATTTTAAGGTTCTCTTTTAGTCTGTGAAGTTTTATCGAAATCGGAATTTGTCACCTGTTGGTGTTCCTTTGTGCGTACAGTCAGGAAGACGGGCAAAATGACAACAAGTCTGCTGTGTGGTTACTGTAAACTAAATAATCATGCCTGACAGAGGGCGTTGTTTCTAGATTCTGCCAAGAAGAGCAAGACACACCAGTTCGCGTGCTATGTCAATGCGATGGATCGATGAAGACAAACTTTCTGGTATTGTGTAAGAGACTCCGCAGTGAACAGCTACATAAAGGAACCGTTCTTAAAAATGATAGGCCGCAATAAGCCACCCTAACTCCAACCTAACGTCTGAAATGCGTGCTCAGGTCTGAATTAAATGATACATGCGGTTGCCACATAGTGTATATCTCATCACGACTGCTGTGATTCCTTTTGCTTCATAATCTTTTTGATTTTGGCTTCTTAATTAGATACGACCCCCTGAGAGTATTTTCTTTAGTCGGTGTGTGTGTATATTGGAAGAGTGATATTACACTGCGACCTAAAAGATCTATTGTGTCCCCTGTTCTTGCTGTTTTACAGCTGGCCTTCCAATCCTATTCCTTTCAGAAAGTGTAGGATATCAGAAGGCCCTAGGTTAGGTAAGTCTCCCTCTTCGATTTCACGTGCTCCCAGGTGCAACGCCCTTGAGTTGTACAGTGCTACGCAATTTGAGAGGGATGGATGCCATCCTGTTCCCCAATCTGCTCCAGTCGTTTTGCTCCTCCCTTTGTTCCTTCCTTGTGAGGTACTCTCACTTTGGAAGTGGAAGGCTTCTTATGGAGGTCCTGCTCCAATTCCTGTTTATTAGCGGTGTCGTCCCGCTAATAAACGTCCTTCCTCCATGGTTGATCTCACGAGTAGCTAGGGAAAAAAGGTCCACCTCACAGAGCCCCGCATGCAGAGGTAAGGCTAAATACAATGGGTTGCGGCCGGTGCCCAAGGTTGGGCTAGTAGACTGGTCTTCTATCCAGCCACACATCCCATCAGCCTAGTCCGCTCCTTAAGATTTAGGTTTTTATTGAAGTTTTCTCCTATCGGTCTGTGCAGTTAAGCCAAGACTCCCCATCCTTTTCGGGACCTGGTTTAACAGTTGGGCTTTCGGTAGCCGAAAGCAACAACTGGCATCGTTGTAGAATCCTGTGCAAGCCTTAGCCACGACACGACAGCTCGGGCGAGGGGGCATGGTTCACGGCAACGGTCTCATTCATCCTGCTTCGGTTTTAAGCAGAGAGGACGAACTTATAGCCGCCACTAACCATTTCGTCTTGAGCGAACCCTGACAAGATGGCCTTTCCCCTATCCACCACCTCGGGAACGAGCCTGGTAGGTACTCCTAACACCCAGGTTCTTTAAGCGGTAACATGTTACAATGTATACAAATAGAAACTCCTTTTATTTTTTTCAACGTTACATTGCCCTACAGATAACAATAAGAGTACCTTTAAGAACAATGTAACTATAAACACTTTGCCCGAATACTCAGAATTCGAAGGAAAATCTGAAAGTCGATGATCTAGCAAAAAGAAGGATTGTTGACTTCATATGTATACAATGGACGAAAATACAGGGCTGTAGATCATATTCTGTGTGACTGCGAAACTCTGGTTATATGAAGGTAGACATTTATTTCGTTTAGTTATTAGTTACGAATAAAGCTGAAAGATTATACCGATCGACCAGATAGAGGCAGATTAGTAATGGTTTTGAAATAATTAGTATGAATGGTAGATACTAGATACTTTCCTTTTTTTAAGGCTCGAGAAACGAACAAGTTTGTTTATGAATACATTCTAATTTCTTCTGCTACGTTTTGCTGCTTATTAACAACATTTTCAAGCAAACTTAAATTAACAAATAACTTTTTTTTTATTCCTTGTTTCTTCATAAGAATTAGTAATTTTAGCCATTTTCCACCCTGGCGGTTTGGATTTTCTCTTATGGCTACAATTACTATTTTTTTTTACGAAGCAATAAAGAAGAAAAAAATATAGAAAAGAATTTGTTAATGTAAGGTTGCTTGAAAATGTTGCTAAGAAGCAATGAATTGTAGTAGTAGAAATTAAATTGCATTCATGAAGACACTTGTTCGTTTTTCTAACCTGATCGATGTTCCAAAAAGAAAAAAAAAACTTAATTAACTAAATTAAATAAATGAAACGTCAAACAAGGAAGAAAGAACGACATATAATCATTAAACGATTTCGTTGATAGTTGTATAGATCAGCTTGAATGCTTAACAGCTTCACTAGAAATCTAACAACCATTATTACCTTATCATTTCGGTATATATATTTATAAACAGTCTTTCGCGTGCTACAAAATAAAACATTCCTCTAAAGTTGATTAATAGGACGATATCGGGCCGACATATCTATTTAATTCTAACCCCGAAGATTTATCATCGCTGATGTAACACAATCTCAGATAGCGTGAGTAATTTTAAAACTGTCTGCTGTAGACATCCCGAACGTGAATGATTTGTGAACAAACTTTAAATTAAGAGCTCCTAGCTTCGGACCCGACCTGATTAATGGCGGACTGTTATATTCGGTTCTGTTGAATATAAATCTGATTGATAACGCTTGCGGAGATAGACCTAGATATGTCCGCTCTACACTTAAATTTGTGGTAATTGTACGTCCCAAGTTCCCGACATAGCAACGCCAATCAATCTCATTGTTTTCTTCGCGATTTCCGTAAGCCATCCGCTTGGCTTTTGAGAAGAATTCCTTTCGGATGTATTCGAGTTATTTAGCCGATTTTTAAGCGGATACAAGAAATACTTCCGCGAAGATCTGGACTGCGCCGGAAACTTTTTAATTAATAACTATCAATTACGGAGAAGTTCTTTTGTCTAATGGGAAACAAAGCGGGTTTTCTTTACAAATCGCCACAATTCGGTTCCGGAAAGTAGACCGTGGTGGTAATCGATACTGTCGATGCTTCCGAAGGACCGCTTTCGTTTTACTTTGATGTAACTGGCGGATGCATTGCGCTAGAGAAGAAATATGCTGACCGCTTTACGTTCGATGCGCTCCAAGAGTGTCATCTATTGATTCAATCGGGTGGTATTCAGGATGTCCGGAACCTGGCGTACGTTGGGCGATATAATTAAACGAGGGTAATTAATAAATTGGATCTTGTTAGTTTCTATTTTTAGCCTAGGTCAATGGGGGAGATGTTGATTTTTCTTTTACATTCTTTGTCTGATGCTGTAAAGATGATGTCTAATCAAGTAATGTCAGTTTAAATGAACTAAGTTTCTTTTCATATAGGCGCTGAGAAAAATTATTGGTGAAGCTCAAAATGTACCAACACCAAATATAATTTTTTTGTTAATAATTTTTTTTTTAATTTATTACACATTTCATTAACATTCCCTTATTTTTCAAAGCACTATCAGATGCTTTTAAAAAAATATATATAATCAAATCCCCTTCTACCGAAATGGTGTAGGGTGCTAATTAGATTAGCGGAATACATATTACTTATAACTTAAATACCTATTCCCTATTCTATAAAATCTAAAACTAAAATTCACTTTGATGTACAAATTATCCACCACATTCTCTTGTCTTTCGCTTTCTTTTCTGCTTCATTCCATGTCTCCTCCTTGCTCTGCAGAATCTTGCTCATCACTCCATCCCATTGTTCTTGTGGCCGTCCTCTACTCCGTCTGCCTATTGGTTTTGCTTCCCATACTTGTTTCACAGCTCTCTCCGTGTTTAACCTGCATAATTGTTCCTACCAGGCTAGCTGTCTCATTTCTATAAATTCCATCAATGGTTTCATGTTTAGCTCCTCTCTTATTTGAGTACTCTTTACGTGATCTCTGAGTGTGACATCTTTGACTTTTCTCAAGTATTTCATTTCCATGGCTTCCAATTTCGATTTCATTCGTTTTCTTAATGTCCACGTCTCACATCCATACGTTAAGGTCGGTCTATAAATACCTCTATATATAGTAATTATTTTACCGATAAACGCATTACCCATTGCATAATATAATTTATTGCTTTTCAATTCTTTGCGTTATATTCGTTTCCTGTCTTCCTGTTTCATCGATGATGACTCCTAAATAACTGAATTGTTATACTTACTCTAGTCTTCTCCCGTTTAGTTGTATGTTGGTCTTTTGTTGTTCCTTTGCTATTACCATTACTTTGGTTTTCTCAACGTTTATTTTCTTTCTGCATTTTGAAAGCACTTCATTCCATATTGTTAAACTTTTCTGCAGATGTTGTTCCGTTCCCGCCATAATTACAACGTCGTCAGCAATCGCACACTCAGAAATAAGAACAGGTTGCATATTTTTATAGCCTACCTGCAGTTTATGGACATCATTTTGGCATTATCTAATAATATCGTCCATAAATACTGTAAACAGCACTGGACTCATTATTCCTCCCTGTTTCAGTCCATCTCCCGTAATAAATTCCTCCGACTTGCTGTTATTACTGATAATATAGAGGCTATTAATACTTCTTATTAATTTCTGGTTCACACCCGTATGTTTCAAGTTTTCCCATACCATATCTCGTGGGACTCTGTCAAAAGCCTTTTCTAGATCTATAAAGGCTAAGTAGGCTTTTCTATTGTAATTCACGGTCTTCTCTATAATCTGCTTGATTGTAAAAACATGATCTTGAACACTTCTTCCCTTCCGGAATCCGCTCTGAGGTTCTGCTATTGTCGCTTCAATTATTGGTCTTAACTTATTTTCCAGTATTTGTTCATATTGTTTAAAAACAAATGAAATAAATTCTTAATTCAAAAACACTTGATATTTAGAATTACGTCAAATATGGAAACAATTTAGCAAAATAAATAAAAGTTTTTATTTTAAATATGCTTATGTATGAATTTAACTATAATTTCTGCTTATTTTTATACATATTATGTGTCAATTTATAATGTTTTTTATTTATTTAGGATAAGTCTTATATTAATTTAACCAACAGTCCGTAGCTCTGACATCTCGTTCATGATACTTGAGCTATTTATTATGAAGAAACTAGCAATATGAGTAGCGTAGTGTCGTACAGAAATTTAAACAACAAAGTGCGGAAGAAGTTACCACTAAAAGCAATTGTTGAAAACTTTTTTTGTAATTGCAATAAGCCTGCATTTTTTTCCAATTTTTCTTTGCGGCTATTTATATATAACGAATAAATTTTTAACAAAACAGATACATGTCTTTGAGGTTGATGTTTATTTCAACATATTACTTCTTAAAATAATGTCGTTGAAATTAAATTGAAAAATTTAAAACATTTTCACACCCGCTTGAGTACACTCTGAGTAGCTCTTAAGATTGTCCTTCCATCCAATTGGCGGAAAACCTCCCTAACCTTATTTTGCAATTCGTTCACGTTGTTGTACCGGGTTCTGTATATCTGATCTTTTAAATATCCCCAAAAAGTTTAAAGGTGAAAGGTCAGGAGAGCGCGATGTCCATCGAATTGGCCCATTTGCACCAATCTACTTATCAGCAAACTTGTGAATTATGCGACAGTTGTGTGTCGGAGCATCGTCTTGCTGAAAGTACAAATTTTGGCGCATCAGGTAATTGACGTTATCAAGGAAATCATCTAGAACGGTACGAATAAATTCCAGATATCTCTCTCCTGCCAATGTCCCATTGTAAAACACTGGACCAACGACTGTCGAACCAATTAATCCGCACCAGACATTAAAACTAAATCGAACTTGTGCAGCATGCGGACGCATTATTAAATAAATTTTCTTGCGACTTCATTCTTCTCATTAAACATTCTTCTATTGGAGAAATTTGTTTCATCACTCCATAAAATACATTGTACTCCATTCAAATTTTCATCAGAAAAACTAATAAACTATTCACAGAAAGCCAACCTCCTGTTCGAATCTCCTGGTTGTAATGTTTGTGAGGCTCGGTACTTAAATGGGAACTTATACTCAATTCCTTAGTAGCATCTCTAATGGAAAATTCGCGATGGGCTTCAAAATATGCTAACACTGTAATTTCTACCTCCTCGTTGATAATGATATTTTTCTGTGTTCTTTTCTTCTTAAATAAGCAATCGTGTTAACTAAAATGTCTGTAAAGTTTCCAAAAGCAACGTCGATCTGGCTGCTGTCGTAAAGGATACTGTTCTGCATAATATTCGACAGTTCTTATTGAATTTTTGTCGCATACAATGTTTGCTTCCAGCATATTGCATTTCTCCAAATGAGAAAATACCATGGTGAGATATTATTTAATACTTAGCACTAAATATAACGAAAACTGTTCAAGCTACTAATGATAATAATGTAATAATAAGAATTAGAAGTGAAGAACACAGCACAAAAATGAAATAACCAACTTTTTAATAATTAAACGTGTAAAAGATGTACGCTCAGTTCGTTTTTGACAGTTTCAAACAACATGCTATTTGTTTTGACTTAAGTGAAAGAATCCTACTATAACTTTTATATATCTTTGGCATCAATTAAAAACCACCATAACTTCTTTATTATCCGTTTTAAGACAATATTGTATTAAAACTCTTGCAGCACAAATTAAAATACCTTCCATTTTTTAACAATATACAGAGTGTTCAATTTAAAAAAAAATATAAATTTCAAAATTTCTCGGAAATGCGTCATGCAATTGTTTTTTCGTATATTGCATATTAATCAGCGTTGAAAACACTAATACTTTGCTAATCTAACCTACTTTCTAAAATCAATAATAACAGAGATAGCAATGGTGCGCACTTAATTTGAATCAGCCAGTATATGAATATTATGTGCTCTTTGAGTTGTTCCTGTTAACTTTTCTGTGGGAGTGTATAAGGGGAAATTATTTTATATGAAATAAAATTATATAGACGCTATTTCACAATGCTTTATTGAAAGTAATACTTAGTACAAAACAAATTATTGTTATACATTACAGGACACTGTAAAGCGGCAGCGATTTTTATTTTCAATTCAACATATGCTTTCTTTCTCCTCTCAATGGTTTGATGAGAATTGCAGGATTCTAACGACAATTTTTATTGTTAGTAATATACTAACATTTTGTAGAATTTTTATTTTATGAGTATTTAATAATGACATTTCAATAATATTTTGTATGTCCATGTCAGGTCCAGTAGATATACACAATTTATTTTTATAAAACTAAACTTAAATAAAATTTAAAAACCGAAATGACAAAGAAAGTTGCTTCATGCTTCTGTTCTAGATAGTTTCAACAATAGCTTTCTGCCAAAACTAATCGGAATGGCGTAAAGACGCTGGGTGAAGAACTCAGAGCAGCTGTACTAAAACATTAAATATTAATAACATTCATTCATTTCTTAAAAGAACGTTGACAAGTTTCTTGCTGTGGCTAATACACTTTTTTTTCCTTAAATGCCCTCCACAATTGAAATCCTTATTTTAATGTATGTTCATTGTATTTTTTCTTCATTTTGTGGGAGAGCAAAACAAAGAATGAAAACACCCGAACGTGACCATTTTAGCAAATTCTGGCTTTGAAAAATACGTCATACTGTAAAAGTATGCTAGTTGTAAGAGAATAGCACTGTCATCGAAGTTGTATTCGTGCGAAGTTGGAAACACTTGTACAGAACATAAGGAAGGTCTACTACTATAATGTAGTCTAAGCTAAATACACTTGTTACCGTAATAGAAAGTTAGTTTTGCCGCATCAGCCGCTCTGAACAATGTCTTAGGTCATCTAATCGATGGAAAACAACGTATTGGTATTCAAAAGGGGTTGTGTACAGAAGGAGATGCGACTGCGAGTTCTAGTTTCGGAACTAAAATTAAGACTTCAAATTGCCATCATTACGTAAAACGCTGCTCTATGCCATGTTATTGTTTTAGTTGTTTCAGTTGAAGAGTTTATGCTAGGGTTTTTGGAAGTAAAAGGAATGAATTAACTCTATTTTATTTGATTATAATTGGTAGTCGTGCTTAGGGAAACTAAAATAACTTATTTCCGTCTAGGAGAATATTGCATTAAAAGCACAATCAATCAAGGATCACATGCAATATACGCACTAAAGGAACTGTTTAATTAATTATCCACATGTTACAATCTCGTAAAGACAGTCAAATTTAAAAGATGTCGGGAGACAATAAAAACCTAAGCTTTGCGAAAGAAATTGCTATAAAAGCAAAGCTTAGTTTTTTGTTGGCTCTGGACATCTTTCAAATTTGACTGTCTTTACGACATTAGGCTTTATGCCTAGATGCGCCCAAGAAATTACCTTGAGACCGAATTGAAATACCATCAGGCAGTGCGAATAACTCTAAAATGCAGAGAGTAATGGAACGGAAATATGTAGGTCCCAAATTAAATATTTCAAAAGCTTGGGAGAATACATGACTATCTTTCTTGTAAAATACACGTTTTTGAGTGTTTGAGTTTCTCTGATTTACTATTGACATGCGTTTTGTGCTGAGCTCACATGTAATCAGCACTGAAATGTTTTCAGAGTATGTAGGAAAACTGAGCGAACTAGATCAAAACACCAAACATCTTTGTAAATTCTTTGGCCCACAAGGGCAGAAAGGAATAAAATAGCACGTAATCTTGTCAGAAAGATAACTGCAACACTATTTTTAGCGATCTTTTTCTGAGATTCATCGATTGATCAATTAAGTCGCTAAGTACGGATCACGCCTTCTTATTATCCTCTTAAGGTCCATTGTGTTATTTCGTATTTAGTTTGTAAGACCTTATAAGTAGGGGTGAAAAAATATTCATAAGTTCCTACGAATTACAAGCAGTATACGGCTGTAACGAAATTTTGCGGGACATGCACCGGGTACAAAAGAGCTTTTTAAGACTAGTATTCACATTCTATTAACAGAATATTTTTTATATATATGTATTGTCATGTAATGTGTACTTGATAGTATTTAAGTGCATAGTTACTATTTTACTTAGTTATATTTTAAAACTAATAAATATAGATGACACTGGGATGTTGAAAATTTGATTTTTACTAATTTAATTAATGTATTATTTTTAAAAAATAATTTTTTTATACCGCGCTGTATGCTACTCTGTAGCGTTACAAATATTATTGGCCACCCAAAGCGTGGGGCTTGTTTAAAAAGAAATCTAGTTCATTTACATGCAGTCGTAAAATTATTTTACGTAGCGCCTAACTAAAAAAAAATCATTTAACAAAATGTTTTGCTAACATAAATAACAAAAGAAAAATGGGTAAAACAAAGACAACCGGAAGAAGTTCAACAAGGGGAGGAAGCAGGAGTGTATCGAGACCAGGGATGTGACAAGTGGAAGAGAGACTCACTGACATGGGAAAAGAACAAAAGGCCAACACATCAAAGCCAGCAATGACAGTGGAGGACCTACTAGAAATCCTACAAGAAAAAGATAGGCGAAAAAAGGTAGAAAAAGAGGTCCGAAGACAGTAAAAGGCCATACAAAGACAAAAAGAAAGAGAAGAAGACAGCACGACGCTAGACCTGATGATAAATGAGATGAGGAAAGAGTGTGACGCCAAATTCCAAAGATTCAACGCATTAATAAAGGGAGTTCAACAAAGGCAGGACGCTGATAAAAAAGAACAGACCGAAAAAATCGATGAAATCACAAAGCAAAATACATCATACACAAGAGAAACAGGAACAAATCGAACAACATCAACAGAGTATGGAAGATCGAATTTTACAACTAGAAAAAGTTGTGAAGAAGGAACCGAAGATAGAAGAAAAATTGCTAGCACATGAACAGCGAGGTACGATAGAAGCGAAGATTGAAGGAAAAATGACCAAGGACACACTCAAAACAATGTCTCAGATGCAGATAGCAAGGAGAAGTACAATCAAACAATATAATAGCAACAAAACTCATTCAGAACATGAAAAAAATTATTCAATTAAAAGACATTTGGCAAACTGCACGTACAAAAGGAATTTCAAATGTAAATATTGCAAAAAAGTGTTTTTAAAAGTAAAAGAGAAAAAAAAAACACGTGAAAGAACATTACAACAAAAGTAGATTAATTAAAACAAAATATTTGTGTAAAAGTTTCAAGCAGAAAAAGTTAAAATTTCATAGAATCAAATATTTATCCTTAAAATCACATATTCGCATATACAGTCACAAAATATTTACAGAGGTCAATTTTCACAATTGGAAGAGAAAAAAAAATATAAAAACAAAATCTATTTGTTTAAAAGAAAAAGAAAAATAAAGAATTACAAAGGTTTAGAAACACACGTTAACGTTACAGACACAATCTCAAAAATGTACCAACAACTTGATCCACATAAACGATATTTAGACTTAAATTTCTTAGACGGTGATGAGAGAGGTGCAAAAAGTGGTCGCAGCATAAGAAAATAGTCATTCTAAAAATTACAAAATATTTACAAAAAGTTAAAGATTTTTTTTGATAATCCAAATTTAAATCAATTAGTTTATAGTAGTAGCGGAAGAATGCCTTGAAAAAAGTAATCAAAACATCTATACAACATTCAGTACATAACACACAAAATAAATTAACAACTTGCAAATCTGCATGTCAGAATTCAATTTAATAGAAACTTAAGGGGGAAAAATTATAAAGTTGAAATTTTAAGGTCTAAACTGTCAAGGATACAAAATGATATAATATAGTACACTTTATATTAAACAATAAGAACAATTAAAAAGAATCAAAAATTGCATAATAACAAAGAAGTATTATATAAGAAAAGAGATTAACAATGCATACAATATATGAATGAAATGATAAAATAAAGAAGAGAATATGTATAGAAGAAATTCTAAGGTAAAGGTGAAAATATATTATTATAAATGAGCAAAATGCAATGAATATGAAAAGGTTAAAATTAAAGAAGGAAGAATATATAAAAATATGCCAAAGAAGCAGAAACAAAAATACAATAATTATAATTAAAAATGGAATAAACATTAGCATAAGTAAGATTCAATAAATAAAGTATTAGTAAGATTCGGATTTTAATAACAATCTAATTATATTAGAAGAGATTTTAAAAATTTAGTAAAGAAGAGTAAAAAATTGCAAGTTAAAATTATTATTATTATTTAGAGGACATTTTACTATAAATAAAAATTTTGAAGGCAGAACATTTGAATTAATTGATAAAGATACCAGACAAATTAAATGCAGATTCCACATTACTCTAATATTTCCTTGTCAATCATAATGTATTTCTGTTCAAATTAGTTTTTACAATAGGGTAGGATAGGTGCTACATTACTTGTTGAATACCAGCTTGGATAATCCTGGTTGTCTACAAAGGACGGTAGATAAAGTGCAAGAAAGGATGTTCAGGACGTAGACAGCCTGTATGACAGCAATTTTGTTTAAATTTTCATCTTAAATTTGAAAGTAGTTAGTTTTTGCTTGAATTTGTCATGGAATGTAAGTTATATACCTGATTCTAAAAGCAGTAGGGCAGAAAATATGCTCAACTATCGCCCCACCCACAGGCATTTAATCTCTTCAGACAGCCCGATTCTGTGTAAGTGTTTTCTGAATTTATAGTGACCTGTAAGGACAGAAATTATCAACTTGAGATTTTGCGGTCAAATTCTAGCAGTACTTTGTTCTCGGCATGGCTAGGTGTAACACACCTTTCCCCATGCACCAAACCAGGACAGTTGTTTCAATACTGGACTACTTTCTGATTTGCCTAGAGTTTGATATGCTGGTTAGTTGTCATAGGTGCTGTGGTAATGACAGGTACTGGTCCCTGAAATTGCTGCGCAGCATTCTTTTTGGCAATTCTTACTCAACCATGTCCCACGCTCATCAGTAAGCTGTATTCAGTTGGAAACTAGTACATCCATAGCTAGATCCCAGGATGGTTGCTTCAATATCTGACTGTTGTGTATCTGACCTTCAACGCAGTTCCAGTGAACCTGGTGATTTTTTTTAACTGATCCTTGGAAGGCTTTTCTGACAGTCCACGGGCACAGGTTTCTGTTGCTTATGTTTCTATTTGTTATACTACGGTACATGGCCCTAAAGCCATATAATTTTTATAATTCAAGGGTTTTTTGTATATACGAGCTATTTCGTAGTACTTTTAGGTGGAGCACAGGATTAAGATGATTTGTAATTATTTAGCTTTTCATAAATAAAGTGTATATACGAGCTCCAGAACTTGTGATTCTTCTTGATCCACCTGCACATTACCTTTGGTTTTGAATTCCTGTTTTCTGATTTGTTATTCATTCATCCCAGTTCAAGATAACATCAAAAGGTTTGTCGAAGAAGAGCTTGGAAATCATCGCATCATAGTCATTTAAAAAATGGAGTTTATGATTTTGGCTATTATTCTGGCATGTTCCAAAGGATCCAAAGGATTTAGCGTGGTTTCAATAGCAGTTGTTGATGAGCTTTTTGAAGCACCAGTTGTTCATAGGCAAGCAAATTCCTGCATTTTTGCCACTTTACTCGTTTCCTGCCTTTGCATAGTATTGGTGTGGCAAATCAGACAGCCATAGGTTTTACCACTTCAGTGTATAACCAGTATGTCATGCGTGGTTGCAACTCCGTGCTTTTTCAATTGTTTTGCGAGTTGTCATTTCATTAATGCATGTTTTAATTTACTTGTCATCCATTCAACATGTTCATTTCGGGTTAGCCTTGAGTCCACTCCTAAGAATTTGTCCTTCTGAGTGCATTATACCCGCTACATTACGAATATTTGGTGGTTTCATCCCATTCAGCTTTCTTCTTTCTGTAAAGGGAACCAGTGTCGCAGGATTCTGAGTATTTGATGGATACATTGGCTATCTTTTTTCAGTTTATTTGCGGTTGCCTTGAGAAGAAAGAAATCTTCGTCTAGTAAGTTTTCGCTACGAAACAGTCGTGTAATTATTTTTTAGGCTCAATGTTTTCTTTAATTAAGAAAGTATTGTTAATATCTTAGAGGGTGCCGAAATTCCAGTAGACAGCAATTATAATTTAGGAGCAATTTGATAGGGTACCGAGCATACTCTTTATAATTCAAAGCTCGTCTAGATAATAACAGGCGAAGTAATTCATCGTGAACTCCTTAAATTGTTCATGGGCTCATTTAGTGCATTAAAATGTTTTAATAAATGTACACAAATTAGTCATAAATTTCGGAGGGCGCTCTAATGACTCGACCGTCGAGATAAATTATGGGCTCTATATAAATACATTTTTTTAAGCTGTCGTCGCTGTTGGTTAAATTTACGTTTGATATATTAAAAAAAAAAGCGAAAAAACTCTTAATAGACATGAGACAACTTATTACGACTTATTCGTAATGAATAATGCCTGACTTTAATTGTCAGAAGTAAAATATACCAGTATAGTGATTGTAAATTTACCGATTTTTTCATTTACCGGTAATGAAAATTAAAATACCGGTTTACCGGTAAATTACCGGTAATTTTCTTTTTTCATGTGTGACATTAATGGGGATTCCCCAAGAAAATAGGGTTGGAAGTTAGACTAGAATAATACATATTTTGTACAATCTTAAGGCATAATATTAGAATTTTGTAATAAATATTTGTATTTAATTATTTTAACAATTGTTAGAAGTAAAAAAAATATTTAAGGTTCAAATTTTAATGTTATTTTACAATAATATTGCATTAATGACATCTCATAATGTGATGTATTTAAAATTGCTATTAACTTAAATACGTGAAATGTTGTTCTAATATATTATTATTTTTAAATATTAAAAAATGAGTGTGGGGCGTTTTGCTTCCTACCGTCCTAGCAAGAAATGATCATTAATCTCGCTTTTATTTGCGTTGCATTTCGTTATCCATCTAGTTGAGACTATTTTCTTTTAATTTCTATACGCCTTTTTTCAATTTTTTTATTTTTTTTTGTTAAATTTTTTGATTCCTTCTCTTTCTGACTAACTGGTGGAATGGAGGTTACACGTTTCTAATCAAAACATTTTTTCAGCTTCTTTTCTATATTCTCTATTCTAGGGCATTACAGCGGTTCTCAATCTCAAGAATGTTTAAATTAAAATTAAACAAAAAGCATCCCCCATAAAATTAATAATTGGGTATATTGTTACTTACACTTACCTGTTTTTTTTTTATTTTCAATGTCCCTTTAGACCTTTAAATATCTATAAACACAATATTTCGTACATAAAAATTTCTGGTATGGATTTTTAATTTACCGAATTACCGGTAATTTTTTGTAATTTACCGGTAAATTTACCGAACGTTTTTTGGTCAATTCAATACAATCCTTATACCAGTACCATAGGAATTAAAATTAATGATAAAATGTATTTTCAATATTACACTAGTTACACAAAAATGGTTTTGTAACATAAGGCAATATTTGTGATATACTGATATTATTCAAAATTTTTAATGTGATTGCGTTTACAACCTTGTGCATACTTAATCCGATCCTTATACGTTTATACTGAGTATTTCTCCCGTATGTGTAGTCGAACGATGAAAATGCAAGCAGGGAGGAGAACAAGCTTATACTAAATTTGGCAACCCTACGTTCACGCACATATCTAACGCTTGATTAACCTAAACTTGCTACAAATATTTGAATTCAGTAATATATGTATTGCCATTTCAGATGTTTGTATACCATCAACGAGAGAAACAAAAGCATTACGTACCTAGAAAGTTTATAATGGAGACTATAACGTTAGGTTGTATTAGAATGTTTCAAACCACCAGTAGAATAAAGTTTTTGAATTTCACCGACTCTGATTTAAAGGAAATACTTCCAATTTTATGGCATTTTCCGTATCCAGGGTGTTGATATCAACTTTTTTATTTTAAATGAAATAATACAATTTTTAATCTAGTGGATTTATTGCACCATTTGTTCAGTTGTTTACATTTTTTCGAATAAATTCTGATGTTTTACAAGTTGTTAGACATTTAGTCATTGTAATAATGTCAATTGAAATTTAAGAACATGGGTATTCAGTGTTATAGCAATAATCAGTAATCACACACAGGATGTTTAAAATATTGGTACTTCCTGCTGTATAAAATTACTGAAATACTATATAAAAGTCCCAGCTTCAAGCAAATAAAACTACATTTGTCATACCGAACGCTCTTTGTATCATGCTTTAGAGTGACGCACCGTTATATTTGCATTGCTTGATCTTTATATTCCAATTTTAGCATTAGGAATTTTCCAAATATTATAAATCTCATTCATCTACTCTCGTTTGTAATCCGTCATTAGGTATACACGTTAATTCGTAAACGTCGTTACTGACAGCAGTGCGTAAAAATTGAAAATGTACATGAAGTAAGAATGCATTTTAATAATTATTTACAATAAAGTCTGATAGGTGTCATTTACGGCGCGTGAATTCAGTAGATTCGAGCGCAGTAAATGACCTAACGCACGACATTTGCATAAGATTTTTTTTGGAAGAGAAAAATATTTAGAAAATCTTGTTTAACTTAATAATTAATACGCCAATGTGACAGCCAATAGTTGTGGATTGGTGCCACTGTGTTCTGATAACTCAACTCAGTCTTAAATTTCTGTTAAGCTGATTTTTTTTATGATGATTTTTCGTCAATAACAATTAAAGCACCAATAGAAATACCAGTAAATCTTTTTTTTTAACTAAATTAAAGGGTATTGTACATATTTTACATTGGAAGTAACTGTAAGTTGAAAAACCACATTAGGGTGGTGAAATGAACCTACCCGTGCATCAGCTGATAGGCAATGGTGTGTTTACAGTTGACCAGGGTTATTTCCTGTCAACAATCTATGAGAAACATAGCTTAAAATTGCATACTGTAGGCATACTTATTAATATTTCATAAATTCTGAAGAATAGCGATGTCAAATTCTTATACTAACCGATGTAAAATTTCACGCTGCAATCAATGCTGATATAAAAAATATGAGATCCAATTAAAAAATAATAATAATAACTCCAGAGTACACACTCTGAGTACACGCCGTACTGTGATACAAGATTGACCACGATTTACAAGCCCTAGTAGAATATCCCTGTCTTAGTAAAAATTTATTAAGTGTATCCAAGTACGCTTTTGCACATAAAGCATACCGGTAAATATATATTGATGGGTAAGTCAAAATTTTGTTTTGTTTAAATATAGACTGGCAGCTATCCCAATGTTTGACATTAAATATAAGGTTTATGATGCGCTTTTGAGCCACAAATACTCTATTTCAATTAATAGATTGTCCCCATATTATAGGCCATATAGTAGGCCAGGGCATAATCGACGTTAAGCAAATTTTCCGTGCTAAGACTCGATTTTAACTGCATAATCGCGTAATATGTCGAATTTAATGTTTCATTATATTCTCATTATGCGACTCGAATGTCAAGTTTTCATCAGCAATACCGCTAAGACACTAGAAGATGCTAGAAACAAACCATAATATTTCAAAAAGAGTTGAATTTAGGGATAGGAAACTAATATTAGTGAACTATTCCATTTAAAATAAGAGAGTTGACATCAACACCACGTGTATCGGATGTGCATAAAGATGGAAGTATTTTCAATTACTCATATTTTCATTTTTAGTAGATTTTAGTCGAGTAAAGTAGTCATTACAAGCTTTACAATCAAATTCCTAATAGAAATTCTAAAAAGCATAATAAGCCAGTTCACCTATGCAGGGTATTCCACGTAAGTGGTTCATTAAAAGTTTATATGTTCTATTATTTACTTATATTTGAGATTTGGCACCATTATCTGTTCGATCGGAACTATAAATGTGAAATACTTTAACCAAAATATCACTTCCGGTTGACCGGATATGGACAACAACTTTGTTATTTAAATGAGATGATATATTTTTATTATTTTTGGATTCTACGATCATAAATACGTCAGTCTTCATTAGCTGTTCCTATAAATACATGTTCTACTTTACATTCTAACATACAGAGTGTTCAAAAACTGAGGAACAAAGTGACATATTTTCAAATGCACAAAACTATTTTTTTTAAATAGAACACCTGTATTTTAATTCAAAATTAGGAAGTAAATATCATTCCCTATCATTTTATGTCAGCATTCCCTACACCTATCTTTAATAGATTTTGAAATGTTAGCGATTTTTGGTAAACAGGCTAACTAGCCTTATCTTTAAATGTTGCAGTTGGCTCTGAATGGGACCAACGGTTGTCTGTTGTCGGTATTTCTTTTTGATGCATCTCCATTCCTTCCTATTTGGAATAGAAGTAGTGAAGCATGCGTTGATCACTAGTTGAGCACACGTCATAAACGATGCCATTCCCAGCATGTTGTCGGAAATAATTGATTCCATCAGCATGTTGCCCGCACAAACATGAGTATGTGACGATTGATTCACTACGCGGCAAAATACAGTCAATATGGCCTTCCTTTCCACAAGATTGTGCAAGAATGGTGGGACCAGAAGAGCTTCTAATGTCATTGACTTGGAGGAAGATATCGCTCCCGTTGATTGCCATACTTGCGATATTTTGCCCTTTGTATGGATGTAAGTTTTGTTATGGAACGCTTTCTGCCATCTAGCTATCACTTCATAAGTTATAGTTGAACGTACGACCATCACATACAGCCAATAAATTGGCTTTCGAGGTAGCTCTCAAGATTTCCCACCTATCCTTCGGCATGCCGATAAGAATAGGCTTGTCTTATTAGTGATTTCCAAATGCAGATTCCAGGATCAAATAGGCCACCTATGTTCTTAACACTATCTGCAAATACAAGTTTTACATCTTGAACAGTGGGTGGTACCAACTCTTCTACTCCCCTGTTCCTGGTGAACGCTACTATCGCGATTTTAATCAAATTAAGGTTGCTCAGGTTTTCCTTGCTACACCAGCTACAAATGGCGTTAACCACTTGTTGAAAAGCTGAGAAGACTTCATCCAACTTCGATCCTCTTTTTAGTATTATGGTGTCATCCGTATAGGCTTGGGCCTATAGCTAGCAAGTCATCTATCGGTGATCGCCATGGTGAAAATAGAACCTAAAAGATCTATTGTGTCCTCTATTTTTGCTATTTTACAGCTGGCCTTACAATCCTATTCCTTTTAGAAAGTACAGGATACGAGAAAGCCCCAGGTAATGTAAATCTTTTCGATTTCACTTGCTGTCAGGTATACCGTTCCTAAGTTGCACATTACTATGCAATTTGAGAGGTAATGGAGGAGTGTTACATCTTCTTCCCCACAAAATCTACATTGAGATTCCTTTACTCCAAGCTTACTCAGATGTTCTTTCAGTTTAAAATGGCTTGGTATTTCTTTTAATATGCGAATACTGTTGTTGTTCAGGCTGATGCATACTGTAAACCTCATCTGGTTCTAGGTTTCCAGAAGAGCAGCTTTAGCTTGCCTGATTCTCTGAAGATTCTCCAAATAATTGGATTTTCTCTGCTTCACTTCACTTTTTTTCTTATTTCTACAGAGCACCATAATAACCAATCACTTTAATATTAATTGTTATAACTGAAGACACGAGTGGATGAAGGTGTTATGTTACAAAATCAAACTTTTTCAGAAATTAAGTTTTTTTATGTAATTTTTCTCAAAAGTAGTGTAACATAACCCCTTCATACATTCACAAGACTCGAGTGTTCTTGAATTTCTGGAATTCTCGATGGTGCTATGTGAAAGATGGTTACAAAACACCTTCATTCATGCAAAAAGACAGTTTTTAATATGCGACATAGCACCTTCATCCACTCTTATCTTCAAATGATTAATCACACAATTAAAATATATCAGAGTATCCACAATTGTTTAAAGAAATTATTTCCTTCCGCGGAAATCTGTTAAATTCTGTTAAAATCTTCGTGTAATAATATGTAGTAAAAGGTTAAATGTTTGAGGTCGTTCCTGTTTTAATCGAGAATCTTACACACATGTATATATACCTGGTTGCAAGCGAAAGCAAAGCGCGGTTAAAGTGACCTCATAATAAAAGTTAATATTACACACTTTATAATGTGACCGATGGAGTTACCTTGCGTAATACATTTCATAGCGGCCATTATAGCGCTCTCTGGAACCGCTACAAACTCAGTTATCCTATTACACGCTTAGGAAACTATGATGCCCGGGTATTTGTTGGGTGGCTAGCATCCACTAGTGGAAGTGGAAATTTTCCCCGACAGCTAAGCACATACGCGTTACAGGGCTTACCGCTCGAATTTACTTCCTGTTACGAGCCAATTATGGTCCCGGAGGTATAATTAAATCGTTACCGAAGATTTCTTTCCATCGTGCTGAGATAATGTTTTGCAAAATGCTTATGGGTATTAAAGCACATTAATCCAATTGCAGTACATGTCTTCAACAGGTCTTCGGTCATCGCTGTCGAAGTAATTAGAAACAACTTAAGCTGGTATATTATCTAAAAGTGGAGGACAGTTCTATAATCAATATAGTCAAAACATAAATTGCAACTTAAATTAAAAGTTTAAATAGGTTGCAAGTTGCATTGCTTCCCAACACTTTTTCGATATTCATTTGAGTTGTATAGATACATTTCAAATTATCGGCTGATTTGAATTGTGCATGCTATCAAAAATGCTTTAATTTTTAAAGAAAGTCTACATCAACTTAAATAATGAATTCTAAAAAGTGAGTCTTAATCAAAAACTGCTTCTAAGCCAATTAAAGCGGTGTAGTTTTTGGGATTATGTTCATATGAACTCACCATATGATCTGGCGTACCTTAAGGCTCCATTCTAGGATCACTTCTTTTTCTGTTACTCATCAATCAAAGCTTTGGTTAATTGACTACGATAATCTTGATAATCTAGGCCGATGTTAACTAATGAGAACGAGCGACAAACGAAACATATGGTTGGTATACGTAAAACGTTGGAGCGGTACAAAGAGTGATGTAAGGCACATGGAAAGGTAACCCATCCAATAATACGAATAGTCATTTTTACCACGCAGTAATTTGTATAGGAATGAAGGTTCTAACTTTCATACGTCGAAGCTCCAACGCTGACATTAAAATAGATTAAGAAAATCCTTTGAGAAAAGCCTCTAGGTGGATGGGTATGAGTTTGATTAAACTACAAGTGCTTCAAGAATCTTCTCCGCACATTTTCAATTGACTTCTTGTATACCGCATAAAAAGGTTGGCAAATAATTGCTTTGTATTCTTACTTGGAGCGATCTAATGAAGGAATACAGAAACTTCAAAGCAGAGGCAACAGTGCCTTCACTTCATTCACTTCATCCTTCTACTACAAGATCCTTATCTTGTAGTAAAGGATGAAACCAAGAGGTCTAGTTGATGCGAAAAAATGTATTAACAACATTATCAGCCAAAAGAAAGCATCAAAGATTTACCTCTAGGTCTCTAATCTATTACAGCAGGACAAAGACGTGAGTTAATATGTTAATCAAAAGAGAATCTGATTTTTTTTCCAGTACTTTTACTGTGGCTGCATGCCATTTTTGACACTGAGGGATAATCTGTTAATCCTACACCAATCGGACAGTGATTTTAGGATTTTTTTTTTGAGTTTGTAAGCAGCCAACAATAGATAAAATATTGGCAAACCTTTTAACATTACAGCAAACATAAGAATACCACAGTCAATAGTCTCCGGAAGATTGTTTATAAATAAAAGTAACAATAAGGGCCCCGAATTGAACCCTTGTGGGACACCCGATGTAATAACATGACTGTTAGACTTGAAACCAGCGTAGCATACATAAAACTAACGATCAAACAAATACGACTGCAACAAAGCAACAAGAGGATGACGGAAATTAAAACCACGGAGCTTCCTCAGCAATATGCCGTGATCGATACGACCAAAAGCTTTTGAAAGGTCCGTATATGTAATTTTGACTTGACTTTGAATGTCCAACACCTACGCAGTGTATTGCGTAAATTAACAGAAATTGGTAATGATCAACCTTCCATTCGTAAAGCCATGTTGTGATGCCGATATATAATGCAGCTGCGAAGAATATATGCTTATAAGGTATTATTTACAAAATGTTGGCTATCTATGACAATATAGAAATAGGTTGCTCACATCACACACTTTACTTTCCTTAAAGACTGGACAGATCTTTGCGCACCTCCAAGTATATGGGAACTTTTTCAGAATCAATTGAAAAATAGCAGCCATAGGAGGGCCAAAATCAGCACAATCTTGAAGCAACAAACTTGGAACTTGGTCATGACCAGAGGTTAAAGTACCCCACAATATCGTGGCTCCCGAAAGAGCATCAAAATATACTTCACTAACCGTAATTAGAGGCGTAAAAAGCAAACATCGTCAACACAGAGAAATATGCTTGAAGGTTAATAAACAATGAAAAAGTTGAGATATCTCCAATCGTTCACCATCGTGCATCATCACTGCAGGTATTCTACCAGTGCGTCTACGATATCCAACTAAAGACCAGAAGTTGCACACTTCAGTCTTAACTACTGCTTCGACCAAGAACACCTAACAACGCTACGCTAAAATTTTCCAAATCCACAGGGTTTTTGTTCTTTTTTTTATAATTATTGCGAAACAGATATATATCCCTGATATTATTAATGGTCTCCCTCGAAGACCACATCAGATATCATCGTTTGAATATCTTTGGAGTTCGGCTGATCGCAACTTACTGATCAAATAAATTATAAAGCAATTTATAAAATTCATCGATTGCTGTATCAACATCTCTGGTGATTTTTAAAGTTTGGAAGATAGCGTTATACAATGCCGGAATGTCAGTTCTACAAAAATTAGATTTTGTTTGAGCTGTATGAATCGAAAAATTCGCATTTGGAGCATCTACACAATTGAAATTGATACACAGTGTTGGATGGACTAGTACACCTTTCTTGACCAAAGACTGATTGATATGCACAATCTCGTAATCGAAGACACAAAAAATAATACCCAATAACTTCATCTGTTCATTAAAACATTTTTAGCATCTAATTGACGCATTAATGTATTTCTGCTAATAACTGTAGTGATTAAGAGGAATTGTTTCTCAAAAAAATCCTTATGCAGGATTCGAACCTACACATATGCAAAGATTGCAATCTGATGTATCGACTCGCACGAACCTACATGTACCTCGCTAGCTCAAATGGTAGAGCGCTCGTCCAGTAAACGAGAGTGTGTAGGTTTGAATCCTGCATGAGGAAAATTTTTCTTGGGAAAATTTCCTCTTAATCATTACAGTTATCAGCAGAAATACATTAATTCGTTAATTATCATCCTGTAAAAAGCTTGCAATCTTTGCATTTTAAGCATCTGTTTGCAATTGATATTATTTCCAAAATTCTATTTCTCTGTCCTGGATTATAATTTAGTTTTTAATAAGTAAGCTGTTTCACTTTGTAGAATATGTGTGTCAATTACTTACCTTTTCTGTGTAATGTGGTTATTTTTTGTATGTTGCTTTTACAGACTATTGTCTGTCCTTACTCTAGGTTCTTTCATCCAAACTGCTAGCGATTAATGCTATTTGCCCTATGATAAATTATTGTCTTCCTTAAAGTTTATTTTCAATTACTATACCGTTTTACTTAACCGAAGATTTATTGGAACTGAAAAACATGCTTTCTCAAAAACAAAACAGAAACGATACTATATATATGATACTTTATTTGAAATTCAAATGGGAACATTTTACGTTTTTGTCACCCAAACTACACACATGCCCGCAAACAAACATACATATACATTATAGACAAATATGGGTAGGAAAACCTACAATACTCCGTAAATACACAACAACGCAGCCATTTCCTTTATATAGGGAACCGCTGGTAAATGTAAAGTGTTTTCTGACGCAAAAACGTTTCCAATTTCGTAGTCGCAAAAGGTTAGGAGAAGCAAACACGCTATTCGTAAATATTAAAATCAATTCTTGAAGCAAACTTCTTTCTTTCTGGTTTGGACACATAAAAGGACACAGAGTGCCAATTTCTCGTTCACATATCAATAGGGAAATTTTACCTGACGTATACAATATGGGTAATCCTCACACTTTTTTCTTGTTTCTTGCGTTACCTCATCTATTCAGCGTTTGGAACGTAACGTCGGAGTTTTCCATTTATCCGATTTCGCCTAGCTTACCTACTTTATTCCTGCCTCCCTAGCTCCAATTTCTATTCCGCCTAGCTCTGCTCGGTTAACGCTTAGAAACCGTCATGCGAAAGCGGCCGATACTTCATTTATTTTTCCGCGCGCTCTGTGTGAGTGAAATTGAAAATTCCCTACGCGATTGGAGCGCGCCGTTTAGTCAGTTGTGCGTCCTTGCAACACCCGCCCTTTTGTTTACTGAAAATCTAAATTCGCATACGATTCATTTCCCAATCCCATTTTAGATTATATATGTATATATATTGTTATGGAGAGAGTACTTGATATTCTACTATTATTTAAAAAGGGAATGTTTCTATTTTACTTAGTTATATTTTAAAACTTATTAGATATAATAGAAAAGGATATAATATGTAGCAGCAGACAGCTAGACGATGTCCAGGTGATGTAGGAAATCTCTGCATTGGCAGGTCCTTCAAGGATTTTCTTAAAATTTCCCTTAAGGAGCAAGACGATCAGCAGTGATACACCTACACATCGAAAATGAATATTAGAATTTGAATAGTATAATTTTACAATAGCTATTGACAGATCAAATTTGGATCCACGTTTAATTCAAGTGTACAGTTTTATTATTTTTACTGTGTATTTATTTCGTTCAAATTTAGGCTAATAACGTTTGGATATGCATTGGCAGTCCAATTGCTTTGATATGTCAACAGAAAGACATGGGGAAATCGCTGGAAATTGGGTTCTGTAACAATTCTATGTGTATAAATGGTTGCCTACCTTCTAGGTGCAATAATGAATTTTAAGATTGTTAATTTTTTTATAGTAATAAGTGTTTAAAAATTTCAAATGTATTTTTCACATAATCTACTGACTCATACCTTTATTATATTACAAGTGTAAGGTGCTTCCAGATTTTGTAATTTTATTTATTTTCACTTCGTTGAAACATCCGATAGTTCTTGCGATCACATGGGCATTCTCATATATAAAACAATGGATGTTCCCCTTATTTCGGTTATATTAACGGATTTTCACAGACAGTTGGACTCCTTGACGAGACATCGCTTTCAAGTCAGTTTAAAACATTTTCAATTTCGACGATTCACTAACCGAACTCTGTTCGAGGCAGACCTATTTCATTTTGTTCTTGAAAATTTTAACGGCTATTTCGATAAAATCCAATTATTTCAAATCACAACCTAAAAAAAATTGTTAATTGTTAAACAAAGTTTTTCACATAAATATTATCCAAATTATCTGCAACCTTTTGGGTAATTTTTCTTCAACGACGATTTTCCCGAGTTTCCTGTGATGTTCCTGTCCTGAACGAGCCAGACTCCGTGATCTGAAGTACCTATGATGTACCAGGGCCCTGATCCGAATCCGATTCGAACATTCAGACCACTCCAATGCTCGCAGAAGGTATTTCTCGTCAAATCTACCTAAAAATAAACGTATTATTTCAATTCTAATCTAATTTAATAATACTTATAAGAAATTTCATTTTTATTCGTTCGGAAAGAATTGAGGTTAGAAAATCGTTTGTATCGTAGGCGAAACCGTTCGCGGTTACTTTGGGGAAATTTGTGTAATTAGGTTTAGAAGCATTTGTTATGTATGTACGTTACGAACCAATATCCAGTAATTTACCATCAAGGTTGGCTACTCTGTTTCACACGTCTCTTTAAGCCTAACATAACTTCGTTTGAACGGTCAGAAAACGCGGAAATTTTGAAATTTAATTTAAACGTATTTACGTTCGAAACTATGAATTTGAATTGCAAAAAGTGGAATTACTAAATAAAACTTTAGTGTTATTAATTAAACGGACTCACGTACTTATCTGAGATAAATATCCAAAGATTTATGTCTGATTTTTAACAAGTTCACATTTAGAATTTTTTTTATTAAATAAAATCACTTTTATTCGCACTTAAATGTTTCATTTACACATAAGAAATTGTTTTTCATTGAGGCACAACATTATCGTGCCTACGATATCATTTAAACTGGTCATAAACATTGAATTTGAAGGAGAGGACAATTGACAACATCCTCACTCACTATCTCTACTCTTACTAAAATATAAGAGAATTAACGAGCTATTCATTATTTTTTTATGTCACCGTCCCTCGATCGGAAATTTCTCGCCCTGCATGCCATCTGGCTGGTGAGAGAGCACACTTCTAAATCAAAATTAATAAAGATAAAGGACACTGGGATGTATAAAATTTGATTTTTTTCTAATTTAATTAATGTGTTTCTTTTAAAATTTATTTTAATAATCCGGGCTGTATGCTACTGTGTAGCGTAACAATATGTATATATATCTATATATTTGCGTACGTGTCGACTGAGTCGCGGAACTTATACTCCAAAAAGGATTTGCTACCACTATGATAAGAGAATTCTAATAAAATACCAAAATAAGATAAGGAACTAATATCCTCATGGTATATGTTGTTACACTTTAGAAGCGCAATTACTGTACCTAATTTTATCTAATGCATTTGTTAGAATTTGAAACAACATTGTTCTTTTTTTGGTTTTTTAATGAAGTTTAGTATAAGTAAAAGAGAAGAATAAGGCAGATATTATTCTATTAAACACGTGTTAAGCCTGTGGTATTAGCGGGAATGCTTTAGAATGGGTTGGGCCCTTTTTTTCGAGATAGAAGCCACTTTGTGACTACCTTCTACGATAACGAAAATTCCACAAATACTTTCGCTTCTGACAAATTATTAACTAATTTAGGTGTACCCTAAGGTTCCATACTGGGTTCGATACTCTTTTTATTGTTTATTAATGATTTCTCTTCGCAGATTGAACGGGCGTTTATATTAATGAAAAGAAAAGTGTTTATTTAAGATTTCATTCTTACTAATATCAACCCCTGCAAGGCTTTTTTTTTAATTTATCAATAAATAATAATCAACTTACCAAAGTTGATTGCACTAAATTTTTGGGAGTATGGGCGGATGACTTACTCAACTGGAAAGTCTATTGTGAAAATGTCATTCTCAAACTTAGTTCTTTGTGTTTTTTATTTCGTAATTTAATATCGGTGTTGTCGCTCCAGCAGTTGCTTGGTATGTACTATGTTTACGTCTTTACCAGGTTCGCTTATGGTATTATGTTTATGGGTAACTCTACTTTGTTTAAGGACCTTTTTATTTGTCAGAAGCGAATCGTACGTTACTTCTTGGGTTCAAGCGCCTTTACTTCATGCTGACCAGTCTTTATTACTCATAATTTATTAACTTTGCCTTCAATCTTTATTTTCAATTTAGCTCTCTACGCGTGTAATAATGGCAATAAGTTTCAAATTAACTAAGATAAACATGACCATAATACCAGATATAAGGACGATTTGGCTATCCCCAAATCTAGTATAACATTACATCAGCTGTCCTCACAGTTTCTTGCGATTAAAGTTTTCTATAAAATTCCTAAACATTTAATAAATCTTTCTCGAATACGCTATAAACGGCATGTGTGCGAATTTTTGGTATTGGTATTTGGTTATTGATTCAAACAAAATCCATACGTTATGAACGTACTCGACACCTGGCAAGTAAATAAAGATGCATTCTGTCAATAATCGGCGAGTACCTTACCCAACAATACGAGTGGGTAAAATACTTACTCGTAAGTAATCATTCATGTAGGGTACAATAATGCCTGCGATACTACTTGTTGATTATCACTTGACATGATTTTCCTATAACGTATACTATCGTATTTATTTATGTCATCTAAAAAATCTATTCAAATTCTTTAATACCTAAATTCCCTCCCCCATGACCCAACGTTATTCGGCGTCCTTTCTGTGCCACAATCGTCAGTTTGAGTTTTGAACATGGCATTAAACTCTCTCTACTTGTTCGTTCCCTTTCCAAACTATTGGTACAAATTTTTAATATGATTGAAGACATATTGAGACATTATGATTGTACGTAATGACCAAAATCAACTCTGAATGTAAAGATTGATGAAATAAAAGTTAAAAAAAAAATATTTTGCAAATTATAGAAACTTAAGTACCTAAATACCAATTTAGAACCAGAACTCTTATATAACCTGGCCAATACCACACTTTTAGCTCTAAGACGGTATTTTTACCGTTTGTTTTTATAAGCTGCCTCATTGATTTCAGTTGCGCAATGTAATATTGCATTGTCTCTGTAGAAATAACATCAGACTGTTCGATATGCTCTATCCTTTGTAGTTTTTCCACGTTTTGGAATTAAAGTAACCAGCACCACACTTGCCCAGAGAAACTAAGTTCCGCAACAAAACTTCCGGACCCCTTTCGTATTATAATAGGATAAATGCCATCCGATCCTGGCAATTTATATGGGCTTGAATGCGTTGATTGCCCACTTTACTTTTTTCACATCCAGTACCTTCTTTACTATCTGTCAGTGCTCCCTAGATGCCTGTTTTACAGTTTCCAGATCCAGTTTCACTTTCTGTCTTAGTACAGTCTCCGCCTTCTGTTTTCAGAGTATATTTTGTGTTGTGAGGTTCTTTGTATGTAATATCCTAGTGAATCTGGTACACTCCGGAG
The DNA here is from genome assembly GCA_004143645.1 of Protaetia brevitarsis. Classification (NCBI taxonomy): domain Eukaryota; kingdom Metazoa; phylum Arthropoda; class Insecta; order Coleoptera; family Scarabaeidae; genus Protaetia; species Protaetia brevitarsis. The sequence continues at coordinate 81,713 of RXPK01001259.1, read as the reverse complement.
TTTGTTCAATGTCCTCACAGTGTCTCCTCCAAGATTCTCCCTTTGAATTCCTCAAAGCTTTGTTATGATCAGTATTTATCCTAGATCGATGTTTTCTTAGCCATATCGAACCTTTTCCTGACTTCCCTTTTCATATTTTCAAGATTGCTGTTAGACCAGGGTACATTTCTGGAGACTCCCTTACTCGCCATGGGGCAGTTATCAGCAAACGCTGATATAATGACGTCTTGAATTTGCCCTACTACAAATTCCAAATCTATTGTGTTGCTTTCGTTGAATTCCTTTGAAATTATAATCTAGTTCTGCTGTAAAAGCTTTCCAGACAGTTCTTCGGAAATTGCAATAATTGATTCATAACCCTTATACTAAAATTGATGACCTGCAATCTGAGAAGCTCTCCTCATCAGACACGTGCCAGGCATAGACCTTCCTTCCTAAATAAGTATTTGCTAATGTAATACCTATTACTTCTTTCCTTTTTGAATTTATGAAAGTAGGTTCACTGCCTACATTTGTTTGCCCTAAAAAATTGTGGTAGAGACTCACTTCTGGAGTTGTCGTTGCTGCTGCCTCAGGTTGTGTGGTGAGCATTTGTATCACAACTGATGGTGACTGGCAATCTCACTACCTCTGCTGTTCATCACAAGGTCCCTTACTTTCCGAGTTGTTGTGTACATCGGGAGTCATCATAAGTAATTTTCCCGCGTCCGATAAATAAATCTATCGGCATATTTCCTCTACCATTTTTGACTGTGAGCAAGTGTTTGAAACAGAAGTTGGTTAAGGGCAGTATTTTTCTTAGCAGAAAATACCAAAAACAGCATTTTTTAGTACTGCGTGGAGATTTTAACTTAATTGCATAATTGATGATAGATTCATAACTTACCTTTTGCGAAGAAAAATTTCTGTGAAGTTGTACCTAGTACCCAATTATATCCACTAAATAATTGAATACAGAAATGCCCGGTGGAATAAATCCTTTGATGCAAACAGAACGTGCCTGTATTAATTTAATATTAAAATGGAATAAAACGCCGAATATAAAACCTTACTGATATATTCCGTTTCAAAACAAAGTGCCACTTACTATTATTCTACAGGATGCTGCTTGCGCTTACGAAACGTAGCGAACACTTCCCTAGTAGCTTAAAAACAGTTCTAAAATATATATGTAGTCCTTACGGCTCGGATTTCGCTTCGCGTTTGAATACATTAGCATTAGCATATTGTAGACTATTCCGTAAACATCTCATTCCAGTAGTATAAGCTGACTGTATAAAGCGGCTTACGTACTTTGCTAGTTATTCTGATGCCGGCTCGTGAAATTATCACTAGGCGTTTGTTTAATGAGTCGTCGAATATATTTCATTGTCTTTTAAATGTGTGTATTAGTAAATTATGTATAGAGATGTAACGATAGGAACCTGCGAAGATTAAGACTGCCATTTTAGGCTTGGTTTTGGTGAAATAAATGCTATCATGTTGCCTATAATAAAAAAAAATAAACAAGCAAAATATATTTAGAGCGAAGTCATAATTATTACAATGTGTCATGGCCAATTGAATAGATTAAGCCACCTAGTTAATGGGTTACTCGCTAAGATTTCAAACAAATACAGACCCAGGTTAGATCTTTGTGGTATTCCTGATATCACTAATCAGGTATCTTGGGCATAGTTGCCGCCATGTTCCAGATAACATGAATCCATTCAATAATAATGTTGGATCTTCGTCAAGGAAAAGAAAGCATATTTATTTTTACTTAACTGTACATTGCTAGTGCATCGTTGGCTGGAAAAGAGATAATAAATAACAGTTAGTTACCTGTAAACCATGCGGTGAAAAAAAAATGAAGGGGAAAACAGAATGTTACCTTTCAATCAATTCTATTGTTGTGTATACCACCCAACAAATTTAAAAATATCCTTAGCATTTTTGTGATTCTTTACAATATTTAACGATTAAAATTGTCTCTTGCAAGTATCAACCTTGAACAATGACTACAGTTGCATATAATCCTTACTAATTGCTGAACTCTGTTTTTATTATAATACCAAGCATTAAGCATTTTGGGTTACCAAAACACAGAACCCCAGATTTATAAAGATTAATGCGCGATGGATGAACCAAGCAAAACATGTCAGCATCTTGCTGAATACTGTTGATTATTACTAAGCTTTTGGGAAAGAGAATAATATATCTGTGTGTCATCAATACATTCGAATGCATAAGTGTAAATCGAATCTTTACCTATGGAGGAAAGGCATGGAGGCTGAATGAGGAAAGAAGAAATGTCGTTAGAAACTTTTTGAGAAAGAATTACTGAGAAAAATATATGAGAAAAAAGGAAAATGGTATATAAAAAAGACGAACAAATGAAGAACTTAATGAGTTATACTAAGAACCGTCGATAAAGAATGCAGTGAGGACAAAAAGAATAATATGATTGGAGCACATGGCGAGACTGGACAGTGGAAGCCACACAAACAAGTATTGAAGGGAGGAATAACTGGAAGACTTGGAAGAGAGAGACCATGGGCGAAACGGTGATAGAGGGCAGAAAGAATTTGGACGATATCAGAATAGGAAATGGTGCAAAAAATATTCGTGAGAGAAAACAGTATTACACTACTGGTCACAGCATTAGTGGAACCTTGAACCGAATAAAAAATTGTTTCAATTAGAAGCGAGTTATGTACGAAGCTTAAACTTTAATATCTTCCTCAAATTAAATATTACCGTAGTATAACCCCAAATAATTGTTTGCGACATTTGATGTCAATCTGATAATGCGAATCCTGACCGTATTACTAGTAGCAAATACTACAAATTTCTAAGTATTTACACATACATATGAATTCGGAGATCTGATTAATTTGTTTATAGAAACAGAAGCTTAGACCGAAGGAAATTTACTGATGGCCGATAATGTGGCAAGTGATGTTAATACCAGTTTGTAGGATTTCTGTTTCTAATGTATAATAATAAACATTTTAACACAAACACAGTTTACTTATGAATCCTTAATTTAAAGAATAGAAATATTATAAAAGTCCTATTTTTTTTCGCAGAATTATATTTATTTATGCTTGTACTAAGTGATTCCAAAATTCAATTAATCATAAAACAGAACATTCGGCCAATTCAGGCCCGAAATCTGGTTTATCGCCTCACGAAAATCGTTCTTTTTTTTTAAATTTAATTATTTGTTTCTTCTGCAGACTCAAAGGATTCATTTGAATTGGCAATTATTATTGACTTAACACGAGGTCTCTTTTCAAGGTCCGATGAAGTAACAGGATTTTGCAGTTTTTTATTTTATATTCCAAACAGTCTGTCGAACTACACAAAGTGCTGCGCTTACTTTCTACAACAATACGTACTTTATAGACATAATATAGATTATATTAGATATTACCTCGTAAGCACTTAAAGATAATAAAGGGCCCCCATCTTTTTTCTCTTTCAAAATATACCAGAGCATTAACACAAGCTCCTGTGCCTTAGTATTTACCGCTTTCCAAGCATTTTCTGTGATAATAATAACATTAGCATTGTTTAATACATTCTCTTTATTTAAATAACTTACCTACTGAAAACTTTCAGAAGGCTCTGTGCTCTAAAAAGAACTATTTTTTCTTCAAAAATATAGAAAGAAAGCGAAAACGGACGAGAAATAACGAACAATAAACAAATACACAAACCAACAACGCTACAGGTTAGAATTTGATAACTGACAGGTGCCATAATAGAACGGTGCATTTTAAAGTATTGTACTTAAACAAAGCAGTAATAGGCCATCCTATATCTGTCACATTCATGAAATTAATCCTTTTACCTTTTTCTGTAAGACAAGCGAGATTTTTGCTTCTTTTTCAATAGCAAAAACTTGGAAAAATAGTCAAACAAAGATTGTCTTTATTCGTATGATACCTCAATGACGTTGGTTAAAACATAAAATAGACAAAGAGTAGGCACATCCAAAGAAAGAACCACTTGTTCCGTTTGTGTGAGAGAGAAAGTAGTGCGATGGTACACTATCTTGTCTCTCACTCAAACTAGACGGGTTGTTATTTCTTTGGGTGTACTACGTATAGTCAAAACTCGATAGCATTCGATGACTATTACCATTGTTTAAATATATCTAGTTAGTCAACGTAATGCATTTTCGGAGAAATAAAGTATTGCTCAGGGCAGTGGTGCACTCTATCGGTCAATGCAAATTGATTTGAAAACGTGATAAATATAACAGGTATCTCGGTCAGAGTGAGAGACAGATTTCTGTGTTTTATCCATCTGCGGAAACGACGGAATCCGTATCGGTGATTTACTGGCATTGGCGAATTGTGTGGCCTAGGGAAGAGGGAGGGTGGATGCATGTGACGCTGTGATGACGCACCTCGCGATAATTCTCGTGTTTGTTTATATTAGAAGATTAGAATTCTGAGGTATTCTGTTATAAATATAAAGAAATTGAAAGTATATTGCAAGGCACGTTCTTGTTGACAAAACAATTTTCTAAATTGAGGTTTTTTCTTTTAAGAATAAAATATTTAAACTTAAAACAAAAATCACTGAAAAGAGAAAAGTTAAATCTAAAAGGACGAAAATTTACCGAGAAAAATAAAATCTACTTCTCAACTTTTATTTTCTTAGTTTTTAAATTAATAAGTTGTTTTGTTATGATTATGATTACATAATAATCAGAAAATGTTTGTCTTATTAAGAAGAATAAGTATTTAATTTGATAATATATAATCTGTAGTTCGATGGCTTTTTTATATTTAAAATTTTAATAAAACGCGGGTTTTTCGTTCTCTCCCCCTCTCTCCTATTGCTATCTTCGCTTCTCCCGTGTATAGCGGTACTGTCGCTAACTTCAACTGGTGTAAAGGCGGGAAATTTATATAGTTTTTCTTATATTTACAAAACATTTTTTACTTTGATTTACTTATGTTTACTATTACATGATAATAGAAATTCTTTTTTATATTATGATAAAAAATGTAATTTGGGGGTACAAATGCCATTTATATTTTACATATATGCACCACTTTACTTATTAAAAACACCATACATGATGACACATTCGCGCTCTTTCTCTTGAGCGGCTGAAAAGTTACGAGGTAGCCTTTGGGGGCAACATCCGTATATACAAGGTTACATCGTAACTTTTCAGCCAATCAAGAGAAAGAGCGCAAACGCGTCATCATGTATGCTGTTTTTAATAGCTTTGTTTGTTTGTGTGCTTAGAGGAGTATCTACTGACGTTATCAGAGTAACATGAGAGCGTCTCAGAGTTGGATTTAAAGATGGTTCAAACAAACGCGCTCGATTGCAATATAACCTTAATTTTATTATTTACTATTGTCAGATTGTCACAGCTATTATGAATAGGAAAAGTAAAAGTAATTTTTCAAACTAATGAATCTAGACTACAATAAAAATGCATCATATGCTAGTATTTAATATGTACCTACCAAGTGAAGTTTTTAAAATATACTGATCGTTCTTTATTTTTAAATTTAATTTAATTATATTATCCATATCGTGCATATTTGATGCAGGTATAAATCGGATTACATTTACAAACGACAGCTTAAAACACGGTGTTAGCGCGATTAGGTTATGTTGCACAAACTGCTCGCCAGAAAGAGGAACCTCTTTGTGATTTGGATTTTGCTTGCTCTAAACAAACAAACACGCACAAATCATGCTCTAAAATACAAACAAACGCAATGGATCTGCTTAGATCAGACAAACAAACAAACCTAATAAGTAACGTGGTGCATATATGTAAATATAAATGGCGATTTGTACTCCCAAACTACATGTTTATTTTATAATGAAAAACGAATTTCTACTATTATGTAATAGTAAACATAAGTAAATCAAATAAAAAATATTGTATAAATATAACACAAGACTTAGAACTACACACATATATAGAGCATACCATTAAATTAGAAACTAAAAAAAGTAAAGTAAAATGATAAAAAAATAACGATTACATATTATCAAACTAAATATTTATTCTTCCTAATAAAACAAACATTTCAATGTAAACACGAGAATTATCGCGTGGCGCGTCATCACAGCGTCATCGTCTATCCACCCTCTCCTTTCCCCGGGCCTCACCTACAATCTGCCTACAACTTACGAGGTAACTATTGCAATTAAATAATATTTTACCGACACGTAAGAGAGCCATCTTGTATGTAGTAGTCTAACTATAAAATTTATATTTAAATCGAGACGGACATCAACGGCGTGCTGCCATCTACCGCTTTTGTCCAGAATGATCAAAAATCCGGCAACTATTTTGTCCATAAGGTTGACTAACTAGTATGTATATAAACAATGCTATTACAATTCACGTCAATTTTAAATTTTCTCTAATTGCTCTTACATTATAATTTTAGCTGTAAAAATGTATGCTTAACGTATTGAAAAAACTTATTTTATATATAGCCAAATGTTTAAAAATTAAATTTATGTTTTGAGAATTTCATTTGAATAAACCTTTCATCAACCTACTTTACTGACAGGTAAAATATGCTACGTTAATTAAAATGTCACCAATTATTTTTTGTTTCCACTGCATATTTTTAAATCACGATTTATTTTAACTGACACCATCCATTTTAAAATATATAATACTAGCACATTTGTTACAGCTCGTCACACCAGAATAATGGAAACGCATTCGAATCAACGCGCAAACAATAACGTTTCACGAAGAGGGTTCATGAGGAGTAGGCAGAACATGTACATTTTAAAAAGCTTTTTATTTTATTTGAACGGCTTCGCATTGGTCGCTATTCGGTAACGACGTGCTCTACGTAACGTGCATTGAAACAAAACACGTCCAAAACCGCTATAGTAGCAAATTATTACCCTGTATAGGCTTGTATGGGCGTATCGAAACAAAAAAAAAACGGTGGCAGTTATATACCGGACTACTAGATAATGAAAGAGTTTTGTTCGGATGGTCCCTATTCTGTGCAATATAAATGATATTTGTTCTACTCTCGAATAGAACGGAAATGGAAACAGAATTGACCCACCAAAACTCAGCGTTCGCTCTTCAGAACAACCGCTGCTAATGCGTTTAGAGTGAGTTTGCATTTCTATGTTTCCGTACTCGCTAAATAATGAAGGTCCAAAAAGTTCTTTCATTTTGCTTAATGTTTTACTTTTAAATCTTGAGTTGGTAACATGTAGAATTATTTTGGAAGTATATCATACATATTACAGGCAGTTATTTCATGGAGTATAATGTTGGTGCTTCAAATACATTTATTCATTCTCATAATTCTAATATTTTATTGTTGTTATTAATATTGTAACAAGCATGTACAGCAGTTTCGCGTACAGTTTGAAGGTTTTTTGATTAATTACTAAATTACACAAAAAAAAGTATCCAGGAAAAAGTTCTATGGACCAATAAAAGTTCCGAAAACAATGACCTGACAAGGAAGGCATTCAGCATGACGGCTGATGTACGCTGGCCGGCTTTGTTATTCGGTAGGGGGCAGCTGTATTCGAAAACTTTATCTCGTTACCACTGCCGTAATGAAAGAATCCCGGAAAAAAAAATTAACAGTCGTTGATCACACCGGACTGCTGGTTTTATGACGAGCCAACACGTTGTAGAAGAGAAACAGGAGTTTCGTTTTATTCTATTCGCTATGCACAAACTACGTGATGCCATCAAGTGATAGCGAAGTGTATCTATCCAATACTTTTTAATAAGTTAATGGATGCCTCGCTGGAACTCGCTCTGAGAAGACTGTTTCTGAAAAAGGCAATGATTCCGTTTTAAAGGACTTTGTAAGGGTTTTGGCATGTGTTTGTGAAATTTGCAACTCATGGATAGCTATTAATATTAGGCCTACTATCAAGTTGGGAGCATTTATGTAGTACATTGGACCAGAGATGTAATACTAAAATAAACGTATAGTGACGTAAATTCTAAAAAAAACAATGGTGTAAGTGTAGTAAAACAAAATAAATGAGATACATTTTGGGGAAGTCAAGAATGAGTACTGCATCTCAGTATGCAAGAACTACCAAGAGGCAAATATGCAGCATTGGGACATAATAATATTGTATATCATGTGGAAGCTAACCTTTTAGGATTGAGATCATACCACATGATTTCAACATATCTGTTTAACAGAAAATCCAAGTGAAAATCAGGTATCGGATAAGTTGGAATCAATCTGACTACAGAGAGAGGTTCGAGGATTGATTTGGTTTACAGACTGATCAAAAACCGAGAACGGGATTGGAACTGGAATCTGTGATAAGGTGAGAAACACAATGTTCTAGGAAAATATGCCACGGTCATTCAGGCAGAGGCATGTGCAATATTGCATGTAACTGAAATCAATCAAAGAGTTTATAAAAACAAGCGAATCTATATTGCAACACACAGCCAGGAGATACAGAGTGCATTAATGAGCAGATACTTGCTAGGTGATACTGAGGGCATTAGTGAACAATCAAGACTGGTTTGAGAATATATTCGAGAAATGAATAGCCTGACAGACCCCAAAGCAGCTACTTTGCTGTAGATGCCCGAACTTTCGGCAATTGAAGGAAACGAAAAAGTCGATGAGTTAGTAAGGAAAGGATCATCGGCTTCATATACAAATCCAGAATCTGTTCTAGGGGTGGCCAAAAGCACAGCACAAGAGAGGGTGTGATGTTGGATAAAAGAAAAACACGAAGAACACTGGCATAAAATAACCAGGCAAATTTATGGAAAGACCTTTATTAATGGACCGTCAAAGAAGATGACTGAAGAACTACTGCAGCTTAGTAGCATCATGTTTGCACCGTAATAGGTCTCTTTACAGGGCACTGTCCACTAAAAGGACACATACAGAAAAGATGGGATAAGACACTGAACATAGCAATTGAATACTGTGATATAGGATGGCAGAGAACGCTTACATTCTGTATGAATGCGAAGTTCTGGACGCAAAAAGGGAAGTAGTTTTTGGCAAAGCAAAAATGAATCCAAAAGATTACTTGGACCAACCAGCCAGAGACCTCTACAGATTAGTGCAGGGTATTAGGAGGCTGAAATGGCTGATATAATTCAATCGGTAAAAAAAATGGGAGACCAAATACAAAAATCCAAAAGGCTACAGTATTTCCGGAGATTTCAGGTCTGAAGACTCCCACAACAAAACAAACAAAAATATAAAATTTAGTGTAAGTATCTAATATTATGCTTAAAACCTCAAAAAAACTTGTTATTTAAGGACATCTGATATCGTTGGCTTTAACCGTGACCATTCTTGCTGCAAAACTTGTTCTCTAGAATCTAACCATAGCCGTGAGGTCTCACTCAACTTCACCCTTAACACACTTATGAACCTATAACCGTGCATTAGTTCTTTAATTTCGGGTTTACAGTAACAGAAGTAGCAGCTCTGAAGGGATACCATGTAAGTGTGAGAGAAACTTTGGCCAGAAACAGTTTCATTTCAATCTCAACTTTTACCGTACATTCTCAACTTTTTTGTTTGGGAAGGAAATTAACTTTGTCTGGATTTCCTGCTACGCGGGCGTGAAGGGAAATGAGACGACCAGCAATCTGGCCAGACGTTGTTGGTCAAAGCTATCAAAATGGTAATGGTAGGTCTGTCGACTGGTTTTATAGATCTCCTGCCAAGAGGAGGAAGAAATGCAGTTCACGTGTTGTATCATTACGATAGTCTGGGAAGGACAAACTTTTTAGTACTCCGGGCAGAAAATCCCACAGTTTATGGATCTCAAAGACGATAGCTCAAATTAAGAGAAAAAAGTTAGAAAGCGCTTTCTAGAGTAAGGGCGGTCACAATAGATCTGCAAAGCTCACAGCGAAACAAATCCGTACGGCTACCGCAATCTTGAACTAATCTAATCTTGGACTACAGATCGAAGGCTATATATAGTAAATAGGAATGTCAGTGCCATAAATCTGACAAATTACCCCTTTTGCAAATACTGACAAAACAGGGAAGCACTCTTGATTCATATTCTAGACTAATATAATAGGCTAGCATAGTAAGATCACCTGTAAATGTATCCGAAAATCATAAGGAATTTATTTTTAAATTCTTCTTAAAAATAACCTGGTATCTGGTAAATAAAGTAACAAACAAAAACAAACCAGAACAAACAGACATCAATAAGCTTTGCGAACGTTACAACAAAACAGCAAGAAAGATATCGGGTGTCAACCACTCCTACCAAAGCTTATACTGAGAACATCAATCCTAATAAAAGATCTATGGTACTCTATGATGTCGAACCTGTCGAAGTGTATAACATAGTGGTTGCGCTAAATGATACTCCAGCAGTGGGAGATGATACACTGCCGACAAAGTTATTGAAAACTGTGCAGACATTCTCTGCATCCTGCTAGCAAAAATGATTAACTTCTGTTTTAGAAGTGGTATTTTTCCTAGTTATCCGAAACTAGCTATAACAAAACCGATTTATAAAAAAAATGAAAAATACAAATTTGAGAACTATAGACCAATTGCTTTAATCTCTATTATGGGAAAGTAATGGAAAAAGCAATTTTAAAGAGACTAATACATTTTTCAGAATTATGCAATTTAATAACTAATTTACAAAATGTATATATTAAAGGGAGATCAACAACACGAGCGATATATATGTTAGTCAACGAAATAATGCAAATAATGTCCGATAAAAAGACTGCAGCCGGAGTACTTCTAGACCTCTCAAAGGCTTTTGACAGGGTTGACCATGGCATCTTGCTGCGTAAACTACAAGTAATGGGATTAGTGCTTAGTTTACTGAGATCGTACTTAACAGGCCGTAAACAATGTGTGGAAGTAAACCTAAAGGGTGAGAGAGTTCGATCAAATTGGCTAGACACTGATAGCGGTGTACCACAGGGTTCGTTACTAGAAGCTTTTCTGTTTATATTATATTATATGTATAAGAAATTTAGAATTTAGTTAGAGAAGGAACATTTAAATTGTTATGGAATCCATATAGTACTTAGAATAGGTAGCCTCGTGTAATAACTTTAGGTGGAGTACGGGGTTAGGTTGGATTGTAATTATTTAGCTTTTCATAAATAAGGTGTAATTATATCTGCAAGGTTAAGTACATATGGTTGCCAAACCCTAATCTAATCTAGTGTTCCAGAAAAGAGCGTCGAGGAATGTAGTTAATGTTCTTTAGTATGTACGGAACGAAAATCTTCATTGGAAACTCCAGCTAGCAACAATCAAGAATGATACTTAGCAAGGTCGTCAAGTGGAACACAAAAGGGACTCCATAAAGACCCAAAACAGTAACAGCATAGGAAACCAAATTTTGTTTAGTTTGTGTAATAAACCAGTGAACAATACAAAAGTAGAACGAAGTTCTATTTAGTACTATATTGGTGAAACTTGAGCAGACTATTGGAAAACCCATCATTAGATAGGTAGCAGTTTACGTGAAATCAAAAGGTTAAAAAAGGTAAATAGACAAATGTTGTGTTTGGGATGGAGATTGGAAAACTTAATTGGATACTTCGGCTACATTATCATAGAGAAAATGGAGAATATTGTTTCTGCAGCATTATCTTTATGTTAAAATTGTGAATCCTACAGCATCGGAAATTTTAAATCATTGGAAGTATGTTTAGATTCCTTAGAGGTTGCAATTATCTAGTCATCTCGCTGAAATTTCTAGCATTAGTTATGCTTTCCTTAAAAATATGGTATATGATCAAAATATAGATTATCACAAATTCTATCTGTAAATATACGCTTTGTTCTTTTGCTAAGATTCAGTAATACAATTCTGTAATATCTTATAAGGAGCTAAAATCATTACTCGACAAATAACTCGGATATATACAATAAAATACGTACGTACATAATTCGACCAAGTCGCAGCACAAAGCCGGCTTACAAAATAAATACTGGCGCCATTGTAGCGAGATTACAATTCAACTTTGTTCCCCCACGTTAATTGTTCGCGATATTTGATTTAGGAGTTACGGCGATACGATTTTCATTATGGCGCATAAGAACAATGCCTTGGAGGGGATCCATTATGTACACACTAAGACGCGGTGGGTGTAACGGAGCAGCGGATACTGTTCTGTTTCTGTTTGTTTTCCGAATTTGCGAAAATTTCTTCAGTCGCGCCCTCGCGACACTTAGCTAGCGCATAGCGCGATACAATTAAACCGCCATCCCAGTCTTGGCAAATAAACGAATCGTAAGCCAATAAATAAATCGCTTGACATTTAAACGTGGAGCAAATTGCTGTTTCCCGGTGAGGGCGAGGGGGTTGGTTTTGGAGTCGTAGGAGGGGGGTAGGAAATGAGCCAAATTTAGCGGCCGAAGCCGTATGTGTCCGGAATAAAAGTAATGTTTGCGTAAGCGCTTCGGTAAGGCTTCCCTTTCAATAAATTAAGCAAACACTAGAACTTTTTTTTGTTAAAATTAATGCGGTTGTTATAATGATTAATTGGCTTTGCTGGACATTGAAAGTAGGAATAAAGGGAAACGATCGATTTTTATATTTCGTCTGCTGTTCAATCACATTGTTTAACATGATAATTTTGTCGCATTGTTAGTATACTGCTTGGTTTCCGGGTTGAAACTGAAACGATGTTTCGTCCTCACTCATGTTGGACATCTTCAAGGTTACTATTATCCCTCTTGAGAAGGAGGATAGAAGAAACTGGGTTTCGTTGGGGCCGCACTTTGGGAGAAATCGTATATATACTTTACGTATAAGTTAGAGATTATAAATCATTTTCTATGTATATTACACAGTTCCCATATTTAATAATTCAATTAGTTACTGGTATTTTTTATCTTTGTCCATATATACATATTGCTGTGTACTGATGGTACATACCAGCATATATGAAAAGTGAAATTAAAAAAAAAAATTAAATCAACTAGCTCAGTGGATAAAAATTTAAAGGATGCAAAAGACAACTTGATTTCAGGGTAACTTTCGTGAAAAGTAATTGTGGGCGTTTGAAAAATTTGACTTTTTTTAAAATCCCCAAAGATTAAAATGGTTGATTCAAAAATAAAAGAACTATAATTTAGAATGATATTTACAATCATTAATTTTATTGTCAAAAAAAAAGAAAAAAGAAATATTTAATACAAATTACAGGGGTAAAAAAAACCGTAGACAGAAGGTCTTGGTTGAAACCAAACCCTGCGTGAATTTACAATTAAAAAGGACAATGCAAATCCTTTAACAAACAAAATGGTAGATTTGTTCTAGAAGAAAATCCAAATCGCACAAAAAAAATTCACGCGGTCACAAAAATTACAACACACTAAAATTAATTTAAACGTGGACAAACAAATATAAAATTAAATTGAAATAAAACTACAAGCTCACAGCTTCTTTTCACCTAATCCGAGGTGATTAAATATTCAAAACTAAAATTGAAAACTACGAAACGGAAAAATTAAACTCTTAAAACAAAAAAACACAATTTCTTCTAAAGCAAATTACAATAATTACTGATCTTATATCCAAAATGTGCACAATTAAACACAACAGCAATAATTAATTATAAGAGTTCCTTGAAAGCTGATAAAATTCAATTAAACCGAACTACATTTTAAATAAAAATGAATTTACCAAAAATGGCATCAAAGAAAATAAACGACATCTACTTACGATTACTTTCAGAGAACTCACTTTTTAGAGGCCCTACATCACATACATATATAAAATTATCTGCGTGCACTCGCAGCGCATAAAATACAACGAGAATTCTCTTGAATATTACAATGAACAAAATATATATACAACACTGACGAAGGCAATAAGTACAAATGACTGAAATTAATATAAACAGCTGAACAATAAAATACTTAAATTCATCAAACAAATCTATTAACAAAATCTTACTTAAAAATAAAATATTAACTTCTGAGAGAATTTGCCCGACGCATCGACAAAGATTGATCTCTAGTAACAACATAACACAGAATTTATGAAAACCGGGGTGCCAGGCCACAGCAATATGTATATGAATTTGAAATATCGAAATGTGGGCGTTTTAAGATTTCATTAGATTTTAGAGAAAGAATATATAAATAAATGATGATATACGTATAATAAATAAAGAAATTAGTATAATTCCCATACATCAGTAAAGAAACGCACATATTTCTTTAATGTAGTTTTACTTTAGAAAAATAAAGTGTGTATGATATTATTCTGACAGATCGCTTCCATCATTTTTACTGTCGTCATCAGTTTCATTTTTTGCAAGCAATTTTAGGGGTTATGATCACAACTTCTGGGTTGAGGTGTTCGGCAGCACGCTCTTTGGAGATATTTTTGGATCAGATGTTATTAGATGTGTTCTTTACTTTGATCTTGTAACTGTGCAACAATCCGAAGTGGGACTAACGAAAATAGAAATAAATTACTATCTGAGATTTCCTCATCTTCCAGAGTTTGTTCTTGAAAATTCTGCATATATTCGCTATGGCCAGAACTACCATCACAGCTCCATTTACATAATAATTTTATGTCAGAATATTGATCACTTCCAGACAAATCGCAAAAGTCGCATGTTCTACTCAATGTATGATCCAACGGGTTGTGTAAGGGAATTGTTACACCTAGAAATTAAATTAATACTTAAAAAACATCATTTTGGAGCAACAGAAATTGTCATTATATATAATTATATGCCGGGAATCATACCGTGTTCAGTGTAGCTTATTCCAGCAGGATAACATCTCTACTTTGCTTCCCGAATTCTATTGTAAGATGGATAAATATTCTCACCTCGCTTTTTTGCTCCTAATCGCATTTGATGGTATGTTTGCTTTTGTCATCCTACAATCAATAAAAAATGCGAGAGCTTCATCATCAGTATAAGGTAAAATAGCTCCTTTTTCTGGCTGCGTTTTGATCATTTTCCGCATTTCTACAGCACGTGTCGGAGTTTCTGTTGCCATTGCCATTAAGTCTGTTGCAGCATGTTTACGTAAATGTCAAAATGTAGAGTCGGTCGTCTTTTAGAATGAGATGTAGATGGCTGTGGAGTTTTGTTCTCTAGTCGTCATTAATTTTGCCCGTACATCTATAATAAATTTTCGTTCCAACCAACTTTTATTTTTGCTAATAAAGGCAGTAGCTATTCTTTTTGATGCTCTCCACTTTTTTAAAATTGTACTATAAGAAAAAATTAACAGATATGGCCGTCTAAAAGTTTGATTACTCCCATAGTGCAGCGTACTATTTTGATATTTCAAATCTATATACTGTAATGTAATGTAATATTAGATTTGGAATTCATTATGTATTTACTTGTTATGGGATTTCAGTATTTTTCTTAGCCTATCAGATAATTTTAAATGAAATAACATAATTCTTATCGCGCATATTATATGGCGCAATAAATGCATATTTCTTAAAATAAATACATATAATCTGGATAATTGAGTACATTTCATCATTTTTAAAATTTCTGCAATTTCCCCGATGGTAGTACGGATGTTGCATCCTTGGAAGTGCACATCGGGTTTTGCCGCTTTCAAGAAATGCCGCCTTTGAAATTGGAACACGTGTCGACATGGTCTAAGTTGCCGATCAGACCAATAAAAAATGTAATTTAATATTTAATAACACGAAGACAGAAAGCGAATTAGAGTACACTGCCATTCCTTTCAAAATACTGGTCCAGGCAATTAAAGCATTGGAAACATCAGGTGAAATCCTTGTAAAGAACCGTGAAAGGATAACGGTCATGCGAAGATCATTTAGAAATGCACCAGGTGTGGCGCTACAAAAAGCCTCTACCAAACTTGAAGCTATTTTAGCCAAGAACCCGAGATTTTCCGTTTTGTACGAAATACCCCAAGTATTGAATGGATCTAGTTCGAATCACTGCACTATAGCAGTAGAGGAGTTACCACAGTACGATGGTACGAATACGCACCAGTAACAGCTTGTGATGTTGAACGATCTTTTTCCATTACAAAAATATTCTGACAGGAGACAAAATTTTAGTCCAGAACATTTAGAAAAGTAGCTTGTTTGCCATTTTAATAATAATTAAATCAAAATTGTATTTATTTTATCAACATTAAAAATATGTTTACAGGTCGTCTCCCGTATTAATTTTTCCTGACATCAGTTTTAATTTTAATGCATATTTTCTATATTCAAATGCATATTTTGCCTATTTAAATGCATATTTTTTATTCGTAGAAGCATATTTTACATGCATATTTAATATTTTTAGTGCATATAAATCCGGCTTTTAGTCATTATCCTTAGTCAACTGCTAATATGTTTTCCTTGAAAATTTTCTGATGATTCTGCAGATAAATCAAATGTCTCTTCATCAGGCAAACTAAGACTAACGTAACAAATACGTAATTATTAATATCATTTTACATATTTATTAAAACAGTACCTTGAAATATTCAACAGTAGTTAACAGAACTCTAAAATGAGTTATCTTTGCGGTAATTTGCTTATAAAAATTACACTAATTGTAAGATAATTTATGTTTCTATGGTCTTCAACAGTGTTGAACCTAATTTAATGTTTTTTTTAATAGTTGTAAAGAATAGAAAATACGTCATTGCGATTTTGTCCGCAACGTGTGAATGCCCGGTTGCGTAATCGTATTTGTCATGTTTACAGCTGCTATAATAATCCATTTTAAAGCAATACGCTATTTATAGTATTTTAAAAATGTTTATATATACAGGGTTTTCCACGGAAGTATGGCTGGTTAGAAGTTTTTCTGTTTGACGAAATTCCTCAGTTTTAAGAATTTGGGATTTGCAACAACTTGGTACTTACTTTTCTTCTAAAATATTTCCAACCTTTTTGCACTTTCGGTTTACCGGGAGTCGCCATGAACTTTGTTATTTTAAATAGAACACATTTGTTAAAATTTTGACATTTACATCGTTATACGTAATTGATTGATTCTCTCTAGGTTTAAGTGTTAGAAGTCTCCCACTTTAAAATTAAACATGGTTTTACCAAAACGTAATAAAAAAATTCATTGGAATTATACAGGGTGTTTAAAAATTATTTGTTTCGGTGCATTCTTTCTTTGGCCACGAGAGGACACAGGTGTGCCCATGGTCGCTCCTAAAATTTAACGCTGCGCATTCAATAATCACCAAATTCTAGCAAATTTTTACCTAAAACGTTTCGGTATAATGCCTGTATCACGTTTTTTATTCAAATTTACTTGTAGCGACCTTTTATATATTTCTACGAAGGAATCCTATGTTAGTTCTATTAAGAAAGTTTGAAACTTGATCAAGATCAGAGATTCAATTGCCTTGCGCCTCACTAGCTGCAAAAAGAACAAGAGTTAAGTTTGGGAAGATGTTGAAACAATTATCAAAAGAGGCATTAACTACCTATTAGAGTGTACCTAACAATAGAGGTTAACTGTATTTCGAAAGCCTTTACGGACGAACAATTCTTTGAATAGGTAATACTCATTTCAAATATATTATATTATATAAATACATTATGTTGATAAAAACAACATAACGGGATATTTTTGAAAAAATCGTTTTACGTTATACTATAAAAGCATTTATTATCAAAAAGGAATATAGGCATTACGAAAACAAATTTTATCGACAACCGTAATTTCCAAAAATAAAGTAATAAATTATTCCAAAGTTATTTATCCTCCCTTAATTTATTACTCCCCAGTGTTTGGAAGCGCCTACGAAAACATATCCACATACAATATATTATACCCCACGAAAGTTATTTGCTTTTAAATCCTCTGGCAATTAGCGATTTAATTCGAAAACACTTTCGCCCGGAAGCCCATCCGGCGTTATCAATCATCGCGGACTTTTTGACGCAGATTCTCCCTTAACTTCCGGGCACGCTGCCAGATGTTTTGAACATTCACAACTTAATAAATACTGCGGTGGCGGCGTGCTTTTTTCCGCAAGCCGCGTTTATATTTACGACCGAGTCCTACTTCAGATTAAAAACCCTCTCGGACTCCGGGGAAAGGGAAGTGTTACTTTTTATGAGCACGCTCTTCGGTATTAAAATTACCGAAATGGCTACGATAAATAAAAAAACCCGTCCCGCAAAAGATAGTTATATCACGGAGTGGCGTTAAAAAAGAAAGTGGTTTTCGCCGTTTTAGATTTGTTTATAGTTCAGTGTCCGTTTTGACCATGATAAGTGAAACTGGTTGAATTGTTATATTGTATTTCTTTGTAAGTTGTCATATACAACGTGTGTATAAATTGTCGCAAAAGCTACACGTAGCGGCATACTTCGTTCGTTTCTGAATCGAAAATCTAAATGGTAAAATATTGTACTATGCTTCATAAGTCCTCACGAGGTTTTTTAGTTTCTTAATAAGCGTTTGTGTTCGTTATTTGTCGGTGTAGATAGCTGCAATTTTGAATTTAGACGATTTCTTATTCCTGTTTTTTTCGTAAACAGTTTCTTTTTGATTTTAGAGCCTGGTTTCAACATTTCTTCATAAGCATCCTCTCATGAAAAACACATTTGGCAACATTGTAGGACAATAACTTTGTATTCTAATTTGATTTCAATCAATACCATTACTGTCAAATTTTGACATTAATCTGAAGTGTTCAATTTTATGCAAGCTGTGCTCTTTTTCGTGATTACTCGTATTCTCTTGATTAGTTTTTCTGTTTCAGTGTTTTTATCGTTCTCGTATTATTGTTTTGTTTATTTACAATGGTTTTTACATTTAATGAATATGCCGATATGTATAAGGTATACGATTTTTGTAATGGAAATGCTAACATGGCAGAACAGGAATATCGCGTACGTTTTCCAAACCGGAGACATCCTACTGGAAACGTATTTCGACGGCTGGACCAACGTCTACGAGAAACTGGTTCGTTTAAGAAAAGAAATGCCAACGCTGGTCGACCTAGACAACGGCGTACATTACAACTGGAAAAGGAAATTCTAGACTCAGTACATGAAGATCCCTCCGTCAGTACTCGACAGTTGGCGTCCACATTCAATATCCGCAGTAATAAGACCGTTCATTTGGTTTTACGTGAAAACCTTCTTTATCCATACCATATAACTAAGATGCAGCCGCTCTATGAAAACGATATCATACACCGTTTAAACTTTTGTCATAGTATCTTAAATAGGATTCAAGAAGGTGGCGACTTTTTAAGAGATGTTCTTTAGACCGCGAGTCTACGTTTAGCAGAGATGGTGTACTCAATACCCATAATTTTCACCATTGGGCAGATGAAAATCCTCATGCGTTTCGGGAATACGGTCACCAAAGAAAATTTTCAGTTAATGTTTAGCTGGGTATAATAAATCACCGTGTCGTTGGCCAATCTATCTGCCAAATCGACTTGATGCCAACGGGTATTTAAATGTATTAGAACAAGTTATTGACGAGATGCCATTGAATATACGCCGTAACATGTTTTACATGCATGATGGAGCTCCGGCACATTTTTCTCGAATGTGAGAGAGTGGTTGATGAACACTTCCTAACAGGTGGATTGGTCGCGGTGGTCCTATCTTATGGCCTGCAAGGTCTCCCGACCTACATTCTTTAGACTTTTTTGTTTGGGGTTTCATAAAGGTGAAAGTTTACGCAACACCTCCACAAGACGCTGACGAAGTTATAGGACGAATTAACGCGGCAGTATTAGAAATTACACCGGAAAGGCTTGAACAAGTATTACAGACTATACCTCGTAGATTGCAAATGTGTTTACAAACAGACGGATATCAATTTGAACATATGCGTAGGTAAAAGTGTCGCTAATTTATTTTAAGAGATGCGTTCGAAAAATCAAAACTACTAATTCTGTTTTAATAAAGCTTTCTTATTGCTTTTCCCTATGTATCATTTGTGTTATGCAATTTGTCATTTGTAATTCTGATCTGTCAATTTTGACAAGTATTGCCTAACTACCATTACGGTAGTATGCGACTACAGTGTTGCCAAATGTATGTTACTTTCAAGTGGCTCCTGAAGACGCATGAAGCATTGTACCATATTTTACCATTTAGATTTTAGATTCAGAAACGAAGAAAGAATGTCGCTGCGTATAGCTTTTGCAACAATTTATACACACGTTGTATATACTTGTACTCACATAATTAAGTTAATAAAATAGTGCAATAAAAATCTATCAAGAAAACGGTTTTATTAAGAAAATAAAAGACGAAAGGTTGTAAAGTTGAAGTAATGGAGTTTACATTTGTTACTAAAATAAATACTAAAAAAAGCGCAAATTGTTCATATAATTAAGTCATTTAAAAAAAATGTATATGAAAACAAAACTATTTAATTTCTAACTAATTAATTTATCTTACAGAGTTAGTACTTTGTTGGAAATTCACGTTGTCGTATGACTTCTGCACGTATCCTGCTCATTGAACACACTAGAGCATCACATTGGGATGGAGTGATTTTGTTCCATTCGTCCTTGATTATATCCCACAATGAAGCTTTATTTGCCGGTTCTCCCGCTGCAACTGCCCATTTTATAATGCCCACACAATATTTCGATTGGGTTTAGATCCGGGCTTTGCGCCGGCCATTCGAGATATTTTATATGATTGGCAGTCATCCAGTCCTTAACGACTCGAGAGTGCTTAGGGTTATTTTCCTGCTGAAAAAAAAAACCCAAGCTAGCGGCAATTGTCGGCATACTCGCCATTCGCAATGTTCGTGTAGAATATCTCTGTACCTAATACTCGTCATTTTACCCTGAATTTGTACAATGGGACCTACGCCTGCGTAGTGCACCCCCACACCACTACTGATGAGCCACCCTGATTCACTTTTTTTTTTTGTGTATTTGGAGTTTATTTCGTGTACTGTTAGTGTTACATCCTTCCCAAATACGTTAAATTTTGACTTATCGCTCCAAACTATCAATTTCCAAAAATTCAGGTCCCTGTGCAAATGCTCTTTGGCGAGAGCAATTATTTTTCCAATATTTTCCTTGACACGTTCAGTTTTCATTCTTGCAATGCCCAATCAATAGCTCTACAACATAGGTTGCTGCGAAAAAGTTGCAGAATGTATCGTAACCTCATAGCCGATCTGAATTCCATCTCCACGAACAGATCCAGGAGAAGGACATGTAGGGGTGCTTTCACTGCCGCTCTACATTGCTCCTGTAATGCTAAAACATGCGATGATTGACACATGCATGAGGTCATTCCTGGCTACCATTCATCTCACCCTTAGCCAACAGACGAGAGTGCCACAAGTTAGCATAGGCCTAACTATGGCTGTATACGGGCACAACGTAATTTTCGGGGAGAGTTCTAAGTTCTGGCCAGAATGTGACGACACTGCCTAAAAGGCCCTACATGGTTTCTTGGCTCTGGTTTGTCATGCTTGCTCTAGCTCAGGTTTCTGTGAAATATGACATCCAAATATTTGACCTCATCCAAGAAACTGAAAACAGCGCCAGACAGTTGTGATGGGAGGAGTTGGTCAACCCTCTTTTTGTTAGTAAAGAGTAACATCTCTGACTTATATGGATTTACAGAAAGGCAACGTTCTCTACACTAGTTTTCGATAGATGTTACAGCAATCTGCATCAAATTGTAGAGCACGCTCGAATGTTCCATCAATGACCATCAATTGTGTGGAAACCAGACGTGTTTATTACATGAAACAGGTCATTTACCACAAGGTTCCACAGAAGTAGTGAAAAGACGTCTCTCTGAGGGCCACCTCTTACGCTGGCATCTCCCACACTTGCTTCTATTGCCTTATGTTCTAACATACAGTGCAGGCATTCTACAAGAAGTCGGTCCAGCACCGTGCTTAGTTAGAGCATTGACAATACTGTTGACGGAGGTTTTATCAAAGCTCCTTCTATGTGTGGGAATACATCCAAGGTAGACATTTTGTTGTCCTATCTGTCGCACCAGTGAGTGGAGGGCAGACTTGGTAGATCTTCCCTGGATGTACACGTGCTGAATGATAATTACAGAAATAAATCAATATAAAATAATTAAATTATGCAAATAATAATAAATAAAATAAAAGTATTCTTAATTAGTATTTTAATGGGATGATTGATTTACTTCTGCAATTATTAAATAATTGAATTGATTGTCTCTTTAAGTTTTGCATTTGAAATATGTGTCGAAGGTAGTAGAATCCACGATCATCTTCTCCATTGCTTTGACGAAATTCTTCATCAAACCTAATTTGGTATGTAATGGTGGTAGAAATATTTTATCAAGTTCCACTAGTGCCTATATGAAATACATTTTTTTGTCCAGGAATATACTGAGCCTTGACTAGCCAATCTTTACCAACGTAATGGGAATTTCTCGAACGAATATCTCACTCACAAAGGAAACAGCAGTGCTTTGTGGACCCCAGTTGTAAACCGAGTAGAATTGGTACAACTTTGAGGTGAGCATTGATATGACATTTTTGCACATTATAATTAATTTTGTCGGGAAGACGAGTCATATTTTCATAAGTTTCCATCGTATGGACTGCGTGGCCAACCAGGATGGATGGACAAACGTTTCTATGTGAAGAAGGACAGCTTTCAAACTCATTTTCGAAGCATCGATAAAAAGACTCCATTCTTCTGGGTTGTATTGATGACCTATTGTCAGCATTAAATCATCGACATTATTGCAAAATGAAAGACCTTCTTCGGTTGAAAAATACTGTGACAGTTCTTTTTGGCGATTACGATACACTGAAATATGTGTGCCTGGAGCTAACAGCTTCCATCCTTGAAGTCTAGATCCTAGTCTTCGGCTTGAGTTTTTGACAAATTCAGATCTCGAATAAGGTCATTTAATTCTGACTGATTTACTAAGTGAGATCCGTCCTCTAGAGATGACAAATATTCATCATCGCCGGTTGATAACTTGGAAATTTCTTCCTTGCGTCTGTAATGGCATATTCTTCACTCGAAACACCTACAGGTCTTGGTACTGGCAAGGTTTCTCAATGAGGTACTGGACCAGTAACAGAAGATACGCTGACGTACCTAAACCTGTTCTTATTTTTGTTGGAGAAGTCGAAAGTTTTGCGTGCAACGAAAGTAGTAATCAGACAAATGGTCCGTTTATTATCTTGCAAATGGCATAGCGCTGTTCTTACCGTTTGACCAGCCCCTCAGAGTAACAGCACACCGTGCACAGCAAATGTGAGGAGCCCATTTCTTATCCTTGGTATTTGATTTTTTAGACCAAAATAGTGGAAATATAAATTTTCTATTAAAGGCGTTATATTACATTTATGTTGTTGGGTAGTGAATTACGGGACATTATGCTATAAAAGAACGTTCAACTATCACAAACAAGTCATTTTGAAATTCTGTAAAATTTAATGTATTTTTTGAAAAAGCTGTTTAAAATAATTTGCTCAACATCCTGACGTGATGGAGCAAATTTAGAATTAGTTTCAGAATCAGCATGAGCAACGACATAAACTACACGTAATGGTGCATGAGAAGAAAAAAAATGTGTTGGGTAGTGTAACTTTACAAACTTTCATATAATCTATGATAATTTATGTAGTATATAATATCATATATAATACCAGTGTTACAATGTATTATTTTGTAATACTTAACTAACTTCCAACTAATAATTATTCCACACAAAATCAAATTTCTACGAGCTTTAATTAGTTGCCGGGATAGTTTCCAACATTATAGCATACACACGAATTGAATAACGATTAACGCTGCTCTCCCTCAGTTACACTGACTCCGCAACACAACTCGCCAACTAATTCAATTTTTATAATTCCAGATATGGGTAGCCCGTCAGCTGTTCACTATCTCACGTGGATTCATTAAAAGTTTTTGATTAAATAACAAAGAGAAAACTATTCCTGTACGAGAAGTTAATAAGAGATTTTAATATAGATACCGCCATAAATTCAAATGCTGCAGCGTATAAATCATTTCTTTGTTTTTTCGAGAATGTAAGATAAATCCTTTCAGTAAATGTGTACCTTTAGGTAGTTACATAAAAAAGGATAACTAATAGTAAAAGGAAACCAACTCTAATAGGGGAAAGTTATGTCTTCTATTGCATTACACAACTAATTAAAGTAATTCGATATATCTGTGACGGAGACAATTTCATTTGCCAGACAGTGTTCGATTTATTTAATTTCTATCGGTTTCGTGTGTAATTTCAATTCGAGCTATCGCATTGGCTTGCGCAACATTTAACAAGGTAGTTACCTCCTCACTGATTATTTTCGTAATAAGCAAAGCCGTGGTTGGTATAGCTACTGTCCTCAAAAATACATTAATTAAGATAATGTGTGAAAGTCGGTACATGATGAGTCCATGAGTTCTAACTATACATCATTAGAGAGGGAAACTAAATGCAATGAATCAAGTTGTTGACGGAGAAATATTCCAAGCCAATGGCTAACTATTTACGCCTCTTATTATCCGTTCGGAAGCGCAGTGAAGAATAACAAATGATGTAAGTTTTGGATGTATGTCTATTTGCGCGTTAATGAATAATTCTGCTGTACTTACATTTTTATGTGAAAAAACATATGTTGTATGTTGAGTTTTCCTCCACATTAGGTTAGGATTAGTGATAAGTGAAGTGTGGTAATAAGTACTGTTTAGTTAGTTTCAATTTAATTGTAATTTATTTACTGCATTGCAATTATTGTTTCACTACATACTGGTTTCAGCTCAATTATTAGCATTCCTCGGGTGAAAGCTGAAAATAATTTAATGTAATAGTCAAATAAAATAATGCACTTCCAAGTGAAATTACTAAGAATTCAAGAAGAAAGCATTATTATTATTAAACAAAGATATGGAACTTCACGTAAAAGTATTCAAAAAAATTGTATTGCTATGTATGCAACAGAAAGACAGAGAATTGCTGGGATTCGGTTTCTTCAAAATATCATGTGCATGCATGGTTGCCTACTTATTCTACAGTAATTATTTTTTTGTGCCTTCGTCCAGAAACACTCATTTTGCAGTAGTTAAAAGCGCCAGGAAAACTACTGTTCTCCTGCCTAGGCAGGCAAAAATGTCACTAAAGATTGGCCACACTAGATTCACATGACAGATGTCTAATAAATTGTCACTAAGCTACTGTTCAACTTGCTAAAATGAACTGGTGTCATCATTGCACTTATTATTGATAAATAGATATTAAACTAGAAAGAAAGTTACAGAAAAAGATTTATTCTCGGAAACGTCAAAATACTAAGGTATGTAACATGTGTGCCAACTTGTATTGTCAACTCCCTAGTGTTAAAATTTGTGGAAGCAAATGATGGTTGCATTTTCAGTTTTAGATTACGCGAAACTTTTTAAAAAAATAAAATTTTCTCCTAAAACTAATAATAATAAAGTTTGCGATATGGTTTCAACCTAAGTAGACACCTTGTATGTATGGAATATTTGTGAAGAATTCTAGTTGCCCTTTCTTTCATAACCAAGAAGTTGTAAAGTTGTAAAAATTGTTTGTGCAAAAAGCCGGTGTAAAAGGAAATTCTTTTATCATAAATTGCAGATGCATAAGCCTTGAGAATAAAAAAAATAAGCAGTCATCAAAAATATCATTTACATAACCAATTCCCTTTCAGAACACATTACAGCACAGTGATCCATTAAGCACGAAGTAGCTGTAGCGGACGGAATACGTACATACATATATACACTGTATTAAAATTTTACTGTCGCTGGAGGGCTGAATGCCAATCATTCAGCGGAGAATGCCGTAAAAATCGAAAGCTCTCGAACAACGTCTGTGCAATAGGCCGTGGCGTAACTTAATTTAGACGCATCAATCGTAAAATTTTATCCCCATATCATATACGGAATGTACTATAAATAAGAGACAATAACATGTAATTCTTGCACATTATTTCCAGAAAAGATCTGTAATAAAGCAGAAGATAAGCTGACTATATTTTGATTGTATATTTATGTAGCTCTATCAATGTCACCCTAATTATTATTAATTATAGTTTGCTTTTGGTTTTCGACACCATAACATTAGACAGAGAAAAATTCCTTCTCCACAAAGGAGTGGATGTCAGATATTTATTATATCCGAATTTAAGATTCATGTTAATTATAGTTTTCTGCCAAGCGATCAACCAAATAAATTACCTTGACAAAAAAAAACACATCAAACACAGTTTCTTAAAGAAGATATTTATTTCATAGTTACAAGCAAAATGATATTATTTTTATGTCGAAATTGCACTACTTACATCATTACCTGCCTTGTTCTAAACATTATTGTAGAATTATATATTTTTATCCATACGGTAGCAAGTACGTTCAAAATTCTGTGTTGTCGAAAATTACCGTAATGATGGCGATTCTCCTATTTTACTGCAATATTAGTGTATATTAGGTATGAATCATATGCATTCCATACATAACCACAAAATGCTTATCCACTCACCTGGTAAATACCTTAAAGGAACTATGATCATTAGAATGGCGAGTCAGATGGAGTAACTGGGGCGTAGTGATTTTGATTGTATTTAACCTCGTGATATTGGTAAGCCTAATCGAGTATTCGCCAACCAAAAAAGTGTAATACAATAAACGCGCGCCGCTACAAACCAGCAGACTGGACGTAACATGACTCATGTGAATATATGGTATCATAGTATTCATTGGTGAGGTGCTACTACCACTTGACTTGACTTTACTCGACAACGAACACGAATTGATTCTATACCCTTGCTTTATTGTATGAAAATTTGATCCAATTTGTTGTGATGGAAGAGCTTGAAAAAAAAGTAATATACAGGCTATTCCACGTGTCGACCATGATGTTCTACTAACTCAACTAGAATTTTATGGAGTTAGAGGAACACCGCTTCAACTGATAAGAAGCTATTTGAAGGATAGGTCACAGCAGGTGTATTGGAGGGGGAGTACGTCCAAAGTAAACATCATAAACAGAAGTGTTCCACAGGGGTCTATCCTGGGGCCTCTACTGTTCATAATTTACACTAATGACTTACCATCAAATATGTCATGCTCAAAAACCATAATGTATGCGGACGATACTTCCTTACTGATACGCGAGTCCGCACTGATTACCCCGGGGAAGGCCTTGGGGAGCGCTAGTGAGTGGTTTAGTTCAAACAAACTGCAACTAAATATGCAAAAAACACAAAGGCTAGATTTCTCACCAGCAAACAATCAGGGAGATTCAAGTATTAAGTTTCTTGGCGTTATATTCGATAGCGAAACGTCTTTTAAAGAACATGTACGTACACTGCAATCTCAACTGACTTCATCTGATAATGTATATATCCTTGTATTTGCCTAATAGCGACGGTGCTTTTGCAATATTCTGCAGTTTTCATCTTTTTACATATACATATACGTGTTTTTTTTATATATATTTACTTATATTTGAGATTTTGGCACCATTATTTGTTCGATTGGAACTATAAATCTAAAATACTTTAACCAAAATATCACTTCCGGTTGACCGGAAATGGACGTCAACTTTATTATTTTAAATAGAGTGATCTAATTGTACGACCATAAATACGTCAGTATTCATTAGTTACTCTTATAGCTACATGTTGCCGTTTTTGAGTTATTTAAGTTTTTCTTTTTTTTAGTCATAATCATCTCAAATACAATTAAATAATAAGTAAATAATAGAACATCATAAACTTTTAATGAACCACTTACGTGGAATATCTGTATAATTATAGATCGCTTTCCCTTCTCTATGGGATGTTTCAATCTTTTATATGACTTGTAGAGCCATTTATAAATTGTTGTGTGTTATGAATGTATATAAGTTTCATCTAAACATATTTTTGAATATATATTGTATTCGTTAAAATAATTTTTTATGTACTTTACCTGTGTTGGATGGCCTTCCAAGCAATATTTTGTGATACCGTGTATATAAGAACTATGTTTAATTAATATCTTACGATTATCGTATCCTCTTTTTCATCTATATGCCTTACTTGTTAATGCACGAGTACCACCATTAACATTTTTTATCGAAAAAACCTAAATCCAAATTTTAAATCGCCGTATCGCCTAAAAGCTGTTACTTTGCCCATAAAATTGAACGTTTCGTCATCCTGCATTCGGTTATAAATGTACGAAACTATGGCTTCTTATTCGCATTTTCTACGCTTGATTTTGGAGAAGCCTTTACATGTTGCCCAATGATAACAATGCTTCTTGTTCTCCACTTTCCATTGATTTGTCTTGATTAATAATGCACACAACATCAAATTTTGTAACTTCTGTTGCCTCTTCAACACTATTTACAAGCAATGTTGAGTGGTGGGTCCAAGCACGGGCCAACTTCCTCCCCTTCCCTCTCCCCCTCCATTTTATTATTGGGCGCGTTCAGGGACGGTCAGCGGCTGAGAAGCTTAGTAAGCAATAGAGCAGCTGACCTGCCGCTGACTAATTCACTCAGTGTAGAAATTATAGGCTGCCTTCCTCAGCGCTGTCAAAAGTAGTAGTGCGGAGCGCATGCGTTGGTTATGTGTGGTTATGTTATCTAATTGTTAATTAGAATCGGTTTCGTATACAGTGTTGTTCCAAAGCGTACTATTGTACTATTTTAGTACAAGTGAATGAAACGTAGTACAATAGTACCTCTTTGAATAATTTAGTACAATGTATAACTGATTCATTGCGATTTCTTAAAAAAAAAATGCTTTCAACTGATATTAGTAGATAGGGCTGATAAGAAAGAATTCAATTTTTTTTTTTTTATGTCACAAATCATACTAAATTATAGAAACTTGTATTACAAAACAATAGTACGATTTATTGGAAAATAGTACCACATGTTAACCAATCTCAGTACATTGTTTAAAGCTGTCCGAACAACACTGTTCGTATAGATTCCAAAGAACCTATAACCTATAATAGTTAAACTGAAAATATTGTTTGTTTTGTTTATTTTAATAAAGTAGTTACACATGACATCCAAAACTAAGTAGCACCAACAGTAATAGTAATAAAAAAATCCTGTTTTTGCAAGACTATGTATTTGAAACGAGAGGTGGGTATATCTAGAATAGCCCGGCGCTCTGAAGATCGAAATGTGGACTCGATGAGTGTAAAATAACTCCAGAATCACGAATGAGTGTTTACTTTTCCACGCTGACCATATTTTTTACACTTTTTTCTTTAAAAAAGATTTTCAGGTTATGTCACCACACAAAACACGTCGAAATCTGGAAAAAAACCGCATTTATCAACCAATAATTGTTATAACCGAGTCCTAAAATATTTCAACTAACTTATTTTCTTGAGATAACACCTTTTCGTGTAATATTTTTGTCAAAAAAAGAATACGTTTGAATTCGCACAATATCCATTATGTTGTTTGCATCAAAATCTTCATGTATTAAAAAATCTACAATAATAAAATCCATTATGTTTTAGGTATAACCTCGTATAGCTTGATATATTATACACTATCCAAAAAGGTTGTAATTATTTTGACAGATTACATTTATTTGAATAATAGGTTATGTTTCATTCTATGGGGCTAGCGAATAACCATTCAGGAAAACTCGTATTGCTGCTTGTTAGCGTAACTCAGCGCTTTTCTGCTTTTACTAAGCAGCTGACCGTCCCTGAACGCGCCCATTATTTTACAAAGTTTTAAATCAGTTTATCTCAGCTTGTATTGCCTCATTTATTGCTAAAGGCTATTATTACAATCGCGATTTAAGGATTAAATATGGCAAGGTCGAGTTTTTTAAAAAAGTTGACGGAACACTATGTTTGTTACACAGCCTAATCAAAGTGAAATTGGTTTACTTTCATAACATCATCTCTGTTCAACATAATATTCCGTGTTTGCGCTAGTTCCATCCGATTTGGCAAGGACTTCCGCCCTTGTTTCTAAGTGTAATTCCACATCCACGAAAACCTATGTGAGTGAGACCATCAACCATCATAATGGTAATATTTTGTTTAATTTTTGAACTGAATATTTTATTAATTTCAAATATTTTTTTGTTTCTTAAAAATATTAATTGTTTAAGGGAGGGTTTAAGAAAAAAAACTATGTCATTCGCATTCAGTTTTACTAGATATTATTCCGTACAAAATGTTTCTGCGTTTTTCCATCTTCAGGTATTCAAAATTAATATTTATTTGAGGATTAATGGAACAGTTACTCGACCAAGCATGGCTTAGTATTCTAACAAAGAAATCTTATTGTGGAAATAACTTCAATTGTTTTCATGTTAAAGCTGTATTCTAGAAGTAGAAGGAGATATGTTTTTTAAGCAACGGTTTGATTTAAATAAATCATGTCTTAGTACTTATACATTTCTTTGCCACTGTATGAAAGAACAATTTGTTTAGATTCACCCCTATTATTTATTAACGACAAACACATATTTTTCTCAGTATAGAATATATTTACCTTAATTATTTCACATAATTTAATGTTTACCCAATTTCTCTTGGAAGACAAATATTCCTCTGACTAGCTTAGTTATTGAAATAGGTATCTATTTTGTACAAGTTTCTATTGATTTTATCCAAAGAAAGTATACTAAGAGTTCGAACTTTATAGAGTGGATATAAAATTCAAAGGAATATATTTTTTTTAGTATCACACTGTCTCGAAATGTTATTCTACTTTCATAGAAGATACCGCTCGTCTTAGAAAGCTACTAACAGCTTATAAATCTTACACGTAATCCAGTTTATAGAACTTCACGAATAAAATAGTTTTTCCAAGCAGTTGTCTTAAGTCTTAAATCGTACTCTAAGTTGGAAACGAAAGCCTGAAAGCCAGACATTTAATTACAGTGTGATTTATTGTTAATTTACTTTACGACTACCGCAGTTACCTACTATGGTTTTCTTACGAACATACTGCTGTGAACTGATGGTCCAAGCATATAAGTAAAGAGAAAATAAAAATGACAAAATTAATTTAGCTAGCTCAGCAAAAAGAAAACGGAAAATTTAAACTTTTTAAACTAAAAACACGAAATCTTCTAGAACATTTTACAATAATTACTGATCTAATACTCAAAATGTGTACACAATTAAACAAAACAGCAATAATTAATTAGGAGTTCCTTGAAAGCTATACAAACAAAACCGAGCAACATTAAAATTAAAAATGAATTTACCTCAGCGGCAATAAGAAAAATAAAAACAACATCTCTACTTACGGGCAACTTTCAACGAACTGCTCGCCCTATTCAAGGCCTCCCGCATATATATCAAATATACAAATCGTGCGTTCAACACAGAGCGCAACTCTAAGAAAAACTCTAACAAATAAACTAACCAATACGGGAGTACGCAAAATGTACAAATAAATGAGATTGAATATACACAACTGGCCAAAAGAAATGAAACAAACAATTAAATAAATATTCTTAATAAAATTTAGAACAGCGGAAACTCTATCATTGTTTTGACAAGGCTGATAAGGAATAAATAAAAATACACATTTGAATTTCCGAAACCCGGGGTGCAAACCATAGCACATCTCCCAATTACTAACGGGAAAACGAAAGTGTCAACGAAAATTGAGTTTTTCCGCTTAGAAATTGTCTGCACACAAAAATTAATATTCTAAAGTTTCCCGCACCAAACGAACAATACCGTATCTCCGCACACAGGGGTGAAAACGTCACTTCCGGGTGATGAAAACTACCCGGGTTCGTGGTGGGAGTGTCCAACATACCATCCGGTTGATCCAGTTTCCAACAGCAATCGGCATAGCAGTCGGTATGGCAGACGATGTGGCAGTCGGTGTGGCAGTGGTGGGTCTGCATCATGAAGAACTTCTCCACTCCATGGATGTACCTCTCGCTTGTAATTCCAGAAGGATAACTCAAAAAATAGAAACATTCTTTTAAATTGTGCTCCAACATGGCTTCAGGAACGGGATTTTTAAATTTGACAGGGTTTGACTTGATTGAAGAGAGTGTTCGGCATCAACGACAATAATGGGCAACTTATTTCGTAAGGATACATGCTGGTTGAAAATTTCCTCGACTTCAACTTCAAACTTCTCATTCGAATTGATTTCAACTTCATTCTTCTCATTATGATTGCTTTCAATTTGATTTTCGACATTTGGGGATTCGATGTGGGAATTGATAACTTCTTCTGGGAATTCTTCTTCAGAATAGTTGACTTCTTCTGCAGATTCTCTTTGAGAATTGTTGATTACTTCTGGGAATTCTCCTTGGGAATTGTTGATTACTTCTGGGAATTCTGCTTGGGAATTGTTGATTTCTTCTTTCTCTACCTCTAACTCACCAAAAACCTCAACCTCGACATCCTCTTCGGATCCAACATCTCCAACAACTTTTTCGCTACCTTGTATATCATCACCTCTAACTTTTCCGCAACCTTGTATTTCAAACTTAAAACTATCATCACAATATTTCATTTTTTCATCATCCTTTTCATCATCAACATTTTCATCATCAACAACATTTTCATTCTCCTTTTCTCTACTTAAATCATCATCAACATTTTCCTCTTCTCTACCTAAACTATTAATATTATTTTCCCTTTCTTTATTCAAATTATCAACAACTTCAACTTCCCTTTCTTTACTCAAAACATCAACATTTTCATCAACTTTATCAACCCCGAGTTTATTACCAAATACTACTTCCTCTAATCTTTTTACACAATCATTTTGCTTCTGTAGCAATTCTTTATTCTGAGCAATCAATTCTTTTTTTGTATCATTCAATAACCCTTTTATCATTGCCATCATATCATTCATACTCTTAATACTTTCCTTATTGTTAGTCCTGCTTCCTCCATCTCTCTGGATCTCCTTTTCGTCCATCCTTCCCTTTGTTCCTGCCACAATTTCCTTTTCGTCGATCCTTCCCTTTTGTCCTGCCACAACCGACTCCTTCCTGCCATGAGTTCCTTGGCTCCGCCAACTCTGGTCTCCAGGAACGTCCACTTCCTGATCCCTCGTGGTCCTGTCCATCTTCATACTCGCAGCGGTGTACATAAAAAGTTTATAAAACGCACACGGTCATCAGCCTTATCAACGCAACGAGAAATTCTCACAAATTCAAAACACGGGATCCTAACCTTACTAATTACAATTACAATCATATCGTGCTTCGCACATTGGGATTGCCATAAATATATACTCAAAACTGCATGAGAATTTACAATTTAAAAAAAATGCAATAATATCGTGCCTCGCACGTTGGTCGCCATAAATTATATGCTGTGAACTGATGGTCCAAGCATATAAGTAAAGAGAAAATAAAAATGACAAAATTAATTTAGCTAGCTCAGCAAAAAGAAAACGGAAAATTTAAACTTTTTAAACTAAAAACACGAAATCTTCTAGAACATTTTACAATAATTACTGATCTAATACTCAAAATGTGTACACAATTAAACAAAACAGCAATAATTAATTAGGAGTTCTTGAAAGCTATACAAACAAAACCGAGCAACATTAAAATTAAAAATGAATTTACCTCAGCGGCAATAAGAAAAATAAAAACAACATCTCTACTTACGGCAACTTTCAACGAACTGCTCGCCCTATTCAAGCTGCCCGCATATATATCAAATATACAAATCGTGCGTTCAACACAGAGCGCAACTCTAAGAAAAACTCTAACAAATAAACTAACCAATACGGGAGTACGCAAAATGTACAAATAAATGAGATTGAATATACACAACTGGCCAAAAGAAATGAAACAAACAATTAAATAAATATTCTTAATAAAATTTAGAACAGCGGAAACTCTATCATTGTTTTGACAAGGCTGATAAGGAATAAATAAAAATACACATTTGAATTTCCGAAACCCGGGGTGCCAAACCATAGCAATACGAGTGCGGCCAGCCTCTTCTTGAAACAATAAAATTGTTTTGTATGGATAAATCATTAGGCCTATTACCTAGATGTAATTTATAGAATGTTATTTTAGGGATATTGCCTATAATAACTACCCCAAAAATCTAGTAATAAATTGTTGGTCTTCCACTAAGAACTCGGTATAGATACACATCTGTAAGCCATTTTTTAAATAGTATACTAGTTAGTTTGACAGATGATGATGCTTCAGCTTTGACATTTAAAGTCTGTTGATAAAAAAACTTAGGGCGCACTGTAAGATCTTGATTGCAATGGTGATGTTGCTATTACTATAACCTGGAAGAAGATGTCGCGAGCTTTGGATCAAATGTACCGCCCGCTTCCTCAAAGACCAAGTAATTTTTCTACAGCCGATATTATAGGCATAATATCGTCCAACTATGTGTGGTGGCAGATACAGAACGCACAGTGCACGCAATAGCTTCCTACGAAGTTTAAGGTACAGCCAGAATAACAATATATAGAGTATTTCATTAGAATAAGGAAGCATAAAAAAATCATAGTTTTGTAGATACCCGGTATTACTATTTAAATCACCTCACTATACAGTATTCGATGACAACTAAAGGCATTATAAGCAATTTCTGAAATTCGATAAAAATAGACAGTCCCAAGCATAACAAGGGAAGAAGTACGACATGCAGTCAAACTAGCAAAGAATAATAAGGTTCCAGATTTTGATGAAGTGCCAACAGAATCAATTAAATTTATAACGGAGGAGCAAATAAAGGTGCTAGTAGACTATATAACACAGACGTCATCCCCAATATAATCCAAAGGAATGCAACGATGATCGAACAATTAGTCTAATGACCACAAGATCCTCCTGACGATGATACATTAGAGAATATTTACGAAATTAGAACAGGACTTTAATGACTCTCAATTTGGATTCAAGAACGCAATTGGAGCAATGCAATGCAACTTCTGAAAGCTAAAGATGTAGATAGCTTATTTGTACCATAATCAGACAGCTAATGGCAGGTTTGGTGACGAGTTTCGGAAGAAATAAAAATAAAACGCGATTTGAGACAAGGATGCGTGTTCTCCTTGTCGTTATTCAGTTTGTACAAACACCATTCAGAAAGCATTAGCAGAAACAGCAATCGGAATTAAAGTTAACGGAAGAATTATTAACAATGTTAGATATGTGGACGACACCATTATTATCGCAGAATCACTGGAGCACTTCAAAAGACTAATGGATCAGGTGGTAGAAAGTAGCGAACAAAAAGCTGCCCCTCATTGAATGTTAAAAATACTAAATCATGATTATAACAAAATTTTGTCGACAACAAGGTGTTTATGAATTGGAGAACAACCAGTAGTAAGGGATAAGAAATTCAAATATTTAGAAACAACCATTAATGTAACAAATAAATATACGGAAGAAATTCTAGAAGAATTTGAAATGTGGGCATACAGAAGGATATTGAAGATAAGATCTATAAAGCATCAAATGATGAAGTATTTAAGAGACTTGGGAAAGAACAAGAAATATTAAACACAATAAAGACAAGACAGCTGTACCTTGGCTACGTGTGGAGATGGGAGAGATATGCTCTGTTGCAAATAATTACTCTGGGCAAGATATAGAGAAGAAGATGTGTTTCTTGGTTAAACGATTTGAGACAGAGGTACAAATACACTTCCGTTGACTTGTTTAGAGGAGCAGAATCAAAGAGCAGCATAGCCGTGATGGTAACCAACCCTCTGAAAGAAGATAACACCTGAAGAAGTAGAAGAAGGAAGTTGAAGTTCCGCAGCAACAGAGAGGGTTCTTGACTAACATTGCACAAGATCTGCAATTTGACAAAGTTTTCTTGTTAACGAAGATCTTTTTAGGTCATCCAAAACTGTTAATTTCTTCTCAAACTATTCACCAGTGTACAACTCAAGAGCTCTGCACCCAGGAGCACATAAAATCGAAGATAGGGATTTGCTTAACTTGAAGTCTGTTCATGTCATATAGCTTTTGCAAAGAATAGGTATGGATAATTTGCCATAGAGCAGTAAGAGTAGGACATAATTGATTCTTTAGGTAGAAGTGTACCAAGAAATCTCACCGTTTTGGCGAAAAAAGGAGTCAGCTGCTTTATGTGATGCATTCAGATATGCGGCTGAATCAGATACGCGTTCCCACAGAGCAGTAAAATAGAAGATTACATATTTTCATTTTATGAACGACATCGTTTTCCACCATACCGCAGGAGCCATCCAAACTCCAAACAGCTAGATACGTTGTTATATGCATGAAGCGCATACATCTGTTCATAGTTGATGTGGCTCGTATATTATACTGCTCAGTACCACCATATTACACAACTTTATCACCATATCTTAGATCGACACCAGCAAGATTTAACTATTTTTAGGGACGGGTCTAAAATTGATGGTGCCTGTGAATGCTTCTTTTATACCATCGAAACAAATTATCAAAAATATTTTAAATTAAATAAAGATAATTCTGTTTTACATCAGAAGCGACTGCCATATTAGAAGCTTTACGTTAGGTTTCAAAAATAAGATACAAAGAAATAGTTCTCATACCTACCCTACCAATGTACTACATTAATTGTGTCGTTACTCGACTATGCACAAAATACATGTTTTTATATATTAATTTTAGATATTTAACAGCTGTGTTCCGTATTCTCCTGGAGGTGGGATAATAGTAGCCATAGCTAGTTTTCACAATAAAAATCCACTTAAATGCAAATTTTACAAAACATTGTTAGTAAATAAGCAGTGAACTAATACAATTGAAGCTGTAATCTGATTTAATAAACAAAATAATCGTATAAATTCTTGACCAAAAGCACACATTACAAAACAAAAATAATAATAATAATAATAAGCATTTTTTCGTAACTTGTTTTGAGAATACAAAAGAAATAACATATCGCGGAAGGGCTAACACCATAAATTTTTAACATATTAATGTAAAATTGTATTAATTGACTTGCACCAGGGAACTGGGCAACAGGGGCACCCAGCTAAAACTCCCAGAATTTCGAATTTTATTGCTCTAACGGGTTGATAATAACGGTTGCTGTAGATAAAACAAAACTATTCAAAAGCTCTTGGACCATTGTTCCGCTATGTGTTACAATAAGATATCAATCTTTATAAAAACGATTTTTTTGCTCTATATTACCCTACTGTCCCATATTACCCCACCCTTCTAGATCCGAACGTGGTAGGGCAAACACCTTAGTAGACCCAATGTAAAATTTTAAAAAGAGAAAGAGCGTGCAGATCCAACAGATATCGCTAAACCATTCGTAGTAATATTGCCAAGGATCGATTAACCAATGGATTCCTAGAGGACCATTATTTAAAAATAAACTGAGATAGGATCTATAAGAATATTAATTACCATTAACTGCCGCAGGATACTATTTACGTTTGTTCCTCGACCACGTCTAAGCAACTCCCATGTCATATACATATATTTTTTTGTTCTATCCTATTTATCGGCTATGTACACATATTATATATTATTGCCTTCATATACCCATTAAATTCTCTTATGTTATATTGCCATGCCATTTCAAGTTCAGTAATTTAATTAATTTAATTCTTGTTAATTAATTTTCAATACACCTAATTCTATTTGACAACGCTACTTGCATTTGCAGCAACCTTATTCAACCTCCTTCTGTAAATTTAACATATTAATTTGTAACCTATATTTTTCATCTTGTTTACATTGTTTGTGAACCACTTCAGGGAATAACAGCTGTTAGTACCCAGAATACATCTCGCCTAAAATAATAATAATAATAAAAAAGAACAACTTATTAACAATATAGAGCGGGCTACATTACACATTATATTAATTAACTACTTCAACTTTTTACATTTAATTTAACCACATTTTATTTACTGATGTCTTAACTAGTCAAGTTGAATGAAGAAATAAATGCACTACTGGGCAGTTGTCAAAAAATTATATATTGCTATTCAGACATTTTACTAAGTTCACTTTTCTTAAAATCTTAATATATGTTATTTGGTAATTACAACCATTGTAATATTATTATAATTTTTATGGGTTATTCTTTTAATTATATTAAATTGTTACTTAAATTTATATTAGTCTTGTTTATTGCCTATGGAATCGTGCCTTTCTCTCTGCTAGTCACAGCGGGCGCCCATTTAAAAGAAAGCATCAGAACTCATACCTTTGCTCCCGATTTATTAGTGGCGGGTAATCTGTAAGTTTTTTGCCGGATTTGTCTGACAAGTACACACACAGAGAGAAAATGACTCAATATGCTTATATACATCCATCCATTTATAGCAGATCCTGGTATCTCCTTATGTTAAAGTATCCCGTTTTTACAGATCTACTATTGCAAGAATAAAGTATGGACATGGTCAACAACCATCTCATTTATATAAACTCCAGATCATTGATTCTCCGAAGTGTCAGTAAGAATATGAGGTAGTTGAATCTAAACCACATATTATTTAATTGCCTACTACGTAAAGTAACTATAAAGACATTCACCCAACTAATTACTGAAGAAATACATCTACCCGCAAGTATAATAATAATAATGTGTTTAAACAATAAAATAATTGATGAGCTATTTCCGTCCTTTTTTTTTCCTGTGTGGGGAACCTATTGTCTGGTGGCCGATTTCTTGTGTTGTGCTATAAGTGTTAGTCATCCCGACAGGCCGCGGGATATGAAATGGGTGTCCCTGTTTTACATCCTACAATCGTTTTGTACTCCCATTTTAATCATTAAGTTAAATAAATTAGTTCACATTGATTGGGGCTCATAGCTTTTGATCCCAAAACGTAATTTCTTACATGATTTTGTAGAAATAAACTATGGTTAGCTCAAATGTGTTTTCCTCTGTGGCTATTACAACAGGAAAATCTTGAAAAGAAAAAAACTTATAGTTATGGTAACACAAAATAAAAGAATAAATAACTCTTAGAACGCTTACTTGGCACTGATTCTCGTAACACAAACACCTATATTCTTACGCAAGGGCAATAAATATAAAAATTAATATCCAGAACTTGGTCGTAATACGAGTTTGATGTCGTTATTACGCTATCCTAACATCTGTACAACCTTAACCGCTGAAACTTTCGCGATTCAGCACCGGCACCTCCTTGGCGCCAGCTTTGTATCTTTTATTGTGTGTATTATTGCAGCGCAAGAGAATCGGTTCGGGTGGGAGGGCAGATTTTGCACGTTAGGTGATAAAGTGGGAAAGCGATTTATGTCATCTGGAGAACCTTAGCTGTTTTAGTGACCCTAAACGTTAAGGGGCTTTCCATTTGTGTCACGTGCTACCGAAAATAATTTAGTTTGCTGGCGCGCTGGCTGTGTATTACGAGTGAGCGGTAAAACTTTATCCTCCTAGCACGCAATATTGCAATATTACACGGTAGAAACTTGTAACTAGGAGCGGAGTGGATTTAAGTTTTAATCTGTTTAAATATATATGCGGATGTGCATGGTTGACGCGGGTAAATTTGATTAATCTATACTGGTAGTTCTGATAATTGAGGACGGACTTGTCTGGTTAGTGGTGCTAACAAAGTGCCCAAGGAAACTGCAGTAATTAATTGGGAGTAGTACCATTAGAACGAATCTTTCTTTATTTGGAAAGCACGTGATTAATTGAGAATTAGCTTGAATAGTTCTAAGTTCTCATGCAGGCGATGATGGAAATCTGCGGAAACCTTTTACATTGCGAGTATCTACGCTTCATTTCATGGTTTTCCTTTACCATTGCAATTGGTTTTTGCAGTAACACAACCTTGTATCTCAATATTATATTAACGAAATAATACAGTTTGCAAATAGATTCAGTTGATAAATATAGTAGCTAAGTTAAGAACAATTAATTAAACAGGACTATGCGAACTGGTGTCGGCAATAACAGCTATTTATTTAGTAAGTGTAGCAAACTCAACAGTTCGCATTGTCCTATTATATTTTAAACCACTTAATCTATTTATTCTGCTTTGTTAACTATTAAATATTTCACTTTTAACTGTGTTATTGGACTGTAGTAGGAATGTAGTTAATCCTTCTGCAAGCTATTAAAATAGAATGTGAAAACTCCACTTTCTTAAACCAATTCTAAATCTGAAATTTTATGTTAAAGAATTACTCTCCTACTCCAAAATACCATGTCAGCGTCATTAATGACACCTATTCTTTTATTTGGAGCACATACTCCTTATAGCGTGTAGCATGTTAACTTCTTAATCAAATACAAAAAAAACAAAATTGAAGATAGAAAGTCTTGGAACTGATTACAAAATAAGGTAAAACAGAAAAAGGGAAATATCTATATTCGCTATCCCTAACAATAATATTAAATTACAGCAACTCTACCGCCTACAAATCAAAAATACTATTTATAGGTCCATACAATTAACACAAAGGTTTAATAATTAGAACAGATGCTGTGCTATATATATTTCACCTTAAAAAAAGCAATTAAAATATTTGAACAACATACTGTAATAATAAAAAAAACAAATAATAGTAAATTAATAAATAAATTGGTTAATTAATAATCGTCAATAATTTTTAATCTCAGAGTGGTTAAAGGATTCGAATTTGAACTTATTTTAACCCTTTTCAAATTGTGACTTTCCGACAGTGTGACCACTGTGTAAACTACAAATTCCTGTTTATCTGCTTGGACGAGCTAAGTATTTGCCACCGAATGAAATGATGTTCGACATAAAAGCGTAGTGTAATAAAATAGTATCAAGGAGAACGCAGATTCTTAGGTAAATGATGATTAGATTCTGAGCTTTTCACAACTACACATTATGATTCAAACTTTTAAATTATTTAGGGAACGATCGTTTTTTTTTCAAGAAATTTTGTAATTAGTAGGTAGACTTTAACGATAATTATAAATTTCTAAATGCTAATAAATCAATTATTTTGACATTTAATGTAAATTATTTCTCTTTCAAATATTGGATGTCTCTTTTATATTTTGTATGTGATTTATATTGGAAATCAATTAAAATTCGCTGAATTGACAACTGATTACAGATTTCTTTTTAAGAGTTAAAATTTTCTATTTTTGCCAATAGATGTCAGTAGTTTGACAGATGTAATTTTTATTAAGTGAAATTTTATTTAAAGCAAAATTTTTGAAGATATCTGAATTAAATAAATACATTTTACAATAAAAATACCTGTTTTAATAAATTAAATCATTTATATTTTTGCTTGATCGTCTTATACTTTTTGAAACATGATTCTTCTGAAATGTATATTATCTACCATCTGTAGATTCCTTGATATGGATCTTTTGTATTAACAATTTTGAAACAACTTGATGCTTTGAATTGAAATGTCTATGTAATTTTTAAATTATATCACTTATACCTACACGGGCGCAGACTTAATAATAACTCATGGCAGGCCGATGCCCCCTGTAATTGGGGAGAACCCTTGGAGGATGTAAAGACTGGTATTATTATAATTAATAACTTAAGCAATATTAAAATTCTAAACTTGTTATTAAACGGAATTGTGGATTTGATCACAATAAATGACGGTCTATCTACCGACAGTGCCATTTCGGGAATATTGGTCAATATGTATTTATATGATATAAAACAAGATTATGAACAATAACAATCCTTTTAGATCACACATATAATTATGGTCTAGATACGTAGACAAATGTTGTAGTTTTGACAGCATGACACTAATGTTATCAATATTTTTTTTTTAACTTAACAAAACATTTAATTTCCTAGATCTACAAATACACAGGAATACATATGGATTTACCACCACTACTAGTGGATTCCCATGGAACTTACGTCATCAATCCATCATATAAATTTACCGCATAAACGGATTAAATAACGTATTTACAACTTTTAGATTATGAAAAACCAGTAAATATCATTAAACGATTAACAGACGAAAAACGATTTCTGCAAAGTTGCTGCAATCCATCAATGTGTCAGAGAAAAAGGGAGATGGACCGAGTTAGGTAAGAGCGCCGCTATTTTCTCTGGTAGCTATAGTCAACTATGGCTTAACTTAAAACGATCAGTTTTGTGGTTTTGACTCTAAGGTGGCTTGGGACTGTATAAACGCCCTGAGCGAAATGGACATCCAAAGGAAATTAAAATTGGCTTGGATTCACAGCCACTCGAGCGTGAAAGGAAATAAAGAAGAGATGATCTGGCCAGCAGAGGTTGGTTAAAGTTATTTGTTGGAGTTGGCTCTTCCTTGGACATTACCAAATCGCAAATTAAAAATTCATTTAT
Source organism: Protaetia brevitarsis (assembly GCA_004143645.1). Lineage (NCBI taxonomy): Eukaryota > Metazoa > Arthropoda > Insecta > Coleoptera > Scarabaeidae > Protaetia > Protaetia brevitarsis. Next base: position 39,509 of record RXPK01001259.1, on the reverse strand, counting down.
AGTGATGGTAAAAGTCACCAGGACAGAGACAGGCAAAAGAACTTTTAAAGCAGCGGCGGTCTGAATTTTTTAAAGGCCTGCTAAGGCAGGACGACTGTCAATATGATAGTAAGTCCTCCCATTGATCACTGTGGACTAAATATTGTAATGAATCAACCCCCTTCTCCCTCCCTCCCCACACATACATAATTTACACATGTTGAACAGACACACCACAAGATTGAATGATTCGTACTAAGAGCCAGCCATACAATTTCTCGATTTGTGACAAGCGCGGCCAGCAATCGCCAGCCACAGGTTTCTTTCAAAAACTTCAAAGAAACAAGCGCTACTTATCCACAATTGAAATAGAAACACAAATTCTACTCACTTTTAAATTGATTCCAAAAGGCATATCTCAGTGTCCTGCAAAAAATTACCATTTCAAAAATTTTTCATCTGAGGAAGAATTTTGTTGAAAATGATGTTAAAACTTTATTGATTTCAGAATTAGTTACGCCAAGAATTACTGATATCCATTTGTAAATTCAATTCCTAAAAACTGTGAAAGAGTGAAAATTTAATGTACTGCGTTGTATCTCAACGAAATCACATTCCATTTTTGCAGAAAAACAATTTTCCAAATGAATGGGGCACTTCAAAATAATTTCCATGTAGTAAGGAATAGGTTTGCAACAAAATTTTATCCATTAAATCTAATTTTAAGACTAAACTTGGAATATAAAACACAGTTTGACATTTGGGGAAATTGTAAGATTTAATTTACAAAATTAAGAGATTTTTACCTGTAGAACATTTTACCTGTAGAACACGAATTTCACATTAAAATTCCAAAATAATCGTTTTGCTTTTGTTTATGTACCACGCTGTTGAATGTAGCCAATTAGGGGATAGCGTCGCTTGATTTTTGTTGTAATTTCCACAGTAGCAATCGAATTAATTGACATCAAACGCTTGCGAGCGAAAGACGCTATTTTGCCGCTAAAATCTTCGAACATTAACCTCACTTTTATCCAAGATAATCCTAAAAGTTTAAAGTTACTAAAAATTGTTTGAAAACCTAGTTCACTATTACCGCTTTACCTAAATAAAAAAAAAAACCTGGATACCTGAAAACAAAGTTAAAATACCACCTGAGTCCCAGATTTATACCTGGAAGTTCCTGCACGTTACTAAATCACTGAATCACGCCTTTGACGACCCAGACAGCGAGGAAAAGGCCAGTCCTTTAAATTCCTAACCTTTTTCTACGGTTTTTAGCTGAGATCTATCAGAAAATAGGTTAATTATAATAATAAAATATCTTAAGGTCTTAGAACGTCACTTGTAGATATATTGTATATAAGGACACGTAAGATTAAAAGTTTTGACATCAAAAGTAATAAGATTAAGTTAAGTTACGTTATTTATTATGGTATTTAAACATAATGATTTTTTTTTATTATTACAACTTAATACAGTATGTACCATCGAAAACAAAAGTCCTAACTCAGAATTAAAGAGAGAAATATTGAAATACTGAAGAAACTCCAATGATTCTATCTCTATTTACGTCAAACTTGAATCAAGACTTTTGTCTTTGATAGTACAGAACACAAGCTTAACAGATGATGCTATTTAAAAATGTTGCCAAGATGAAGACGAAACACCAATTTATGTGCTGTGCCAATGCGATGGTTTATTGAAGAGAAGGCTTCTAGTACTTGGTGTGTAGGACATCACAATTAACAGCTACATAAAGGAACCGTCCTCAAATAATAGATCTGAAAAGGTTGCAATGAAACCCTAATCTAATTTAATCTAGTCAAAGTATTTTATTGCATATATCACATTTTCTGTAAAAAAAAAATATTTCATATCTTACAAAATACTTTTACGATCTTATAGAATAACTGAATATGGCAACATTTTGCCGAAACATATAGTTATAATTTAAAACAAAACAAAAAAGTAGAATGGAAAGGCTATATTTTCTCTTGCTTTTACCACGCTAATCACAACTATTTATATCAGTATTTTATGTATGTATATACGCTTGATGACTAGTTCGAAAATATATCCGCTCAAATATTGTGTTTTCTCTTCATCGAAACTGTATTAGATTAATTAAATGTGGGCGTATTTACCCGAAAGCTTTACCGAAAATAAATGGGGATCTGTACGTGAACGAGTTTGTTAAATATATTTGAATATTGCAAATACCAATGCATACCTATAAGCAGAAAGAGAGAGATGCAGACATGTAACATTACAGTTCCGAAATGAACTAATTAAACACGTTATAATATAAAATGTTATTGCGGAAACCTAATATATCAATCAATAGTAGCGAATTTTGACAATATGGGAACTTTCTATACCTGCAGCGCTCCGGACGGCAGTTTCATTAATCAACCGAACGGCGGGGTGGGTGAGGGGGTCGACAGGAACGCTCACTTTAAAATGACAATTTTCCAACAAAACCAATAACATCCTGGATAAATTTTATTAAAGCACGCACGAATTCCATTCGTCATATTTTATTAAATATGTAGACGAACAAACAGTGTGACAAATCAATTCTTTCGACAGGACCGAACGTGGATCCCAATCAGGCCGATTGTTTGCGATTTGCGATTTGATTACCGGTGCACTAATGCGAAATTAAAATCCGTTTACCCCACCTAAAGGCATTAAGCGCGCGTTTCATTCGAAACTCCGGTTATTATTCAACTGTAACGGAATCGTTCCGGAGTTTAATGCTATTTAAAGCAACATTTAAATAAATTCCGCTTGTTTTTACCGAAAACCTGTTTTGAATTAATAATCAGATTACTTGCGGGCGTGTGTACGTGTGCATATAAAGCATGTCCAATTGCGCGTGACAAAAATTTATCATGTGAAACTTTTGACTAATTACCAAAAATATTTGTTGGTATGGGATGGATCTTTAGTGATTGAAATATTTGGACGGGGAATGTTGCCACTTCTTGAGTGTGACCGAACACTGGTTTTGTAATAATAACATTGAAGTTGTAAATGTTTCTGGTTTGCTTTGGCATTTTTCTAGAGCAACTCTAATGCATGGTGGGGTTGTTTTATTTTTTAACGATAAGTTACGTAGTGATAGTAATTTTAAGTATCAGGTATTAGATAGTATAAATAGTTTATCCGTGGAGTTGCACTTCGAATGTGCCGCTGCAAGGTTTAATTGCTTAAATTTCAGGATTATCATAATTGTTGTCTACCGTAGCTGTGTGGGTAGTTTTAATGTTTTTTTGCAATTAGTGCCGTAACTATACCATTTATTCCACTAGTGCCGTAATAGGGTCTATTACAGCACTAGTTGCGTAATAGAAATGGAACATTTAAGCAGATTTATTTTAAGTTGGTCACATTGCAACAGAAATGGAGATGTTAATATGACATTTTGTAAGCAAGTTTGATTATATTAAAATTATTATATTGCTTCTGTTGGAGTACTCAAACTGTGAACCATCCCCAGAAGTTCCAGGTAGATTCACATTATTTTCCTGTGCACACATATTTCCAACATCAATTTTATTTTTCATAGAAGAGGCAACGTAACCCTTCAGCAACAGCCGTGCTTTTCCAGCCACCTAATCGTTTTATAGTTAAAATATCACCTCCAGTATTTGCTATATGTGTCGCACTGGATCTTCTAAAACAATGTCCTGTATAAAGATGAGGATCTGGTAAATGAAGAAAACTGGCAATTTGTTCAGGAACATTTTCCCATGGTGTTAATACCGATAGGGCTATTAATTAAGCAGCCATGAGGATAAGTTAGAAAAAAACGTTTGTGAGTAACTGTTTTAGGCCGCAGATTATTATATTTTTGTATAAGTTCGATGCAGTTTACATCAGTCACTGCGAACATTCTGGGTACATTGTTTTTTGTTTTAGGTATGTTGACCATAATGGAATCGGAATTGTATTGAAGATCTTCCACACATATATTAATTAATTCTTCTCGCCTACAGGCTCCATTATATCCTATTATCAAAATAACCTAGAATATAAAGAATTTACAAAAAAGTAACGAAATAAAATCAACACTAACTTTATAGCTAAGTATATTTTATCATCGGCTTGTTTCAAAAATCTATGAATATCTTCTTCTTCTAAAATTTTAGATTTTTTTGTTTGATAACCTTTAGATAGCCGTTTTAATAATGCTTGAAGTTTCATATATTTTGATATATCCACATTTCTATGTACATTAAAACACGATCTTAACATCGAATAAATCGACCATAATGATGACGATTTATAATCTTTACGTAGCATTTCAAAATAAGCAAGTAAGACGTTCTCAGAAATATAAAGAATTTCCTTTTCTTTGCACCATTTTTCAAAATTTTTGTATAGCTTTTGATACATAGTGTACGATTTCTCCCGGAAGTAAATTATTAATGGTTTTTTCAGCAATTTGCCGTATTTCAGGCGGAGTGCATGAAAAAGTTGTAGAACTCATATTAAATATTATAATATAGTTACTTTAGTAATATTATTATAACAAATTTCAAAAATGTGTCAATTTTAAATTAACTTGTCAATTTAAATCTTGTGCCAAACCAAGGTGACAACTGGTGACAACCGCCACAAAATTTCCCCAGATTATCAAATTTTTCTCGTTTTGCTTTTACAAAAAGAGAAATTTTAAAACTAATTGCAAAAAATAGCATAAAAGACACGTTTCATTTGACATTAAAGCACTCATTCTCAACTCAGAATTTGTACTTTGAAACGTCAAAATGAAACTTGTCTTTTAATATACTATTATAAAAAAAAGCTAGATGAAGCGTTATATATTGCCAGTCAATACCATGGTTTTCAAATAATAATTTGTGGTGATTTCAATATAAATTTCCTAAAAGAATCGAATGATTTGAGTATGTTTACAGACTTGATGGAAACCTATAACTTGTCAATAACAATAAAGAAACCAACTCGTTTGAATAATTGCCTTGACAACATATGTTTAAGAAAATCAGTTCCGGTTTATGATAGTAAGATTGTATGCAACGGCATTTCAGATCATCACGCGCAAAAGCTTACTATTTCCTCTGTTTCTGGGGAGTCAGTAGTTGATGATTCTAAGAATTGTAGCGATTATAAACCTCTTATTAACAAAGTTACTGTACGAAATTTTAAGTCCAAATTATCTAGTGAAAATGGGATTAGTGTTTTGGGGAATAGAGATGCGAATAGCCAGTACAAAAATTTTATGGTGGTGTTCAACTACCACTATCAAATTAGCTGTCCATTAGTTAAGCATTCAACAAAACAAATTAACAAAAATGGTTGGATTACAAAAGGGATTTGTACTTCGGCTCAGAATTTAAAACAGTTATATAAGTTGACAATAAATGGTGACAGTTATGTACAAAGCTACTATAAAAAGTATAAATCTGTTTATAGGAAAGTAATCAAAAATGCTAAATTGTTACATAATAATAGGATTATAAGAAATACAGAAAATAAAGTGAAATTTGTTTGGAGTATTATTAACTCTAATAAGAAAAAGATACCCGGAAAAACTCACAAATGTAAACACGAAGGACGGTATATTGGATAACTCTTTGGATATTGCTAACTACTTCAATAAGTATTTCAATACTGCAGCAGAAAAATTTGTTACAGATGTCAATGACTTTCGTGTTATTGATAACAACTTGTCTCAATCATCAAATACATTTTTCTTGTATCCTACAACTGAGGTGGAAGTAATTAATGTCGTGAGAAGCCTTAAGAATACCTACTCATCTGGTCATGATAATGTTAATACACATTTGTTAAAAGGATGTATAGAGGAAATTGCAGCCCCTTTGGCGAAAATAATAAATAACTCTTTCTCTGAAGGTGTCTTCATTGACGCATTAAAAATTGCTAAAATTATACCTGTATTAAAAACAGGAACAACTTGTATAGGTAGTAGAGAATTATCGACCTATATCTTTATTAAGTGTTTTTTCTAAACTAATTGCTGCTATTAATTTTTAATAGCAGCCAGACTGGTAAAGTTCTTGGATAAAGAAAACTTATTAAACGACAATCAATTTGGTTTCAGAAAGGGTCGATCAACTGCCTCCGCTGTATTGAAATTTCTAGACGAACTTTATAGGAATCTAGACATGAAAAATGCATGTATTGGATGTTTTGTCGACCTAAGTAAGGCTTTTGACTTGGTTGACCATAAGGTCTTATTACAAAAATTAGAATGTCATGGCATAAGAGGCATTGCGTATGAATGGTTTGCAAGCTATCTATATAATAAGATGCATTATGTCCAAATAAATAATGATGAAGGTGAAGTCAGAAGATTTATTATTGGAACGAGGCGTGGCACAAGGAAGCGTTTTAGGTCTGCTCCTGTACATACTTTATGTAAATGATATGTCGGTAAAAAATGCTGTCATGTTCGCGGATGACACATCTTTGCTTGTAAGTGCTAAAAAGAAAGACATTGCAATGGAGACTACTGCCTCAATATACAAGCTAAATTCTTATTTCAATGTTAATCGACTACATCTAAATAGCAAGAAAACTGTATTTGTAGAATTCCAAACTACCAATAGCGATAGGAATTCCTCACATTACGTTACTGTTGATGGGGATAGTATACAACAGGTAGATTCCCATAAAATTCTGGGCCTTACTATAGATTCGCACTGCAGTTGGAAATTACATATAGATTCGCTACGGAAGAGATTAAATACCGTTTGTTTTATGCTGTCGAGGTTGAGGCAGGAGCTAAGTATTGATGTTTTAAAAATATTCTATTACGCGCATTTCCATTCTTTAATATCTTATGGTCTTGCCGCCTGGGGTGCTTCATCGGATGTTGTAGTTGTTTTTAAAATACCAAAGAGAGCTCTACGTACAATGTTGGAAGTAAGCCCTAGAACAACTTGTAGAGAATTATTTAAAGATCTAGGAATAATGAGTCTCCCATGCGTATATATCTATCAGTTGCGCACGTATGTTAAAGATAACATTTTTGATGTGATAAATATCAACCAGTATCACAACTATAATACCAGAAAATTGCATCTACTGGAGGTCCCCCGCCACAGACTGACTTTAGCTGAAAAAAATCCTAAATATATGGCTATTAAAGCGTTTAATAAGTTACCCACTCGGATTAAAGAAATGCCATTGAATACATTTAAAAAAAAAACAGATTAAACAGCTACTCCTAAACAAGGCCTATTATTCATTTGACAAATTCTTGAGAGATCCTGAGATTTAAATTTAATACACATATTTATTTTTTCTTTTTGATATTACACATATATACCACGTATAAAATTTCACTGTAATATTTGTACATCTGTATGACGTGTCCTATGCTCAAATGAGTCGAGAGGATCAATGAAGATTATTATTATTATTATTAAATTAATAATCCATTTAACCCCAACTACTTTTCATATTTCTAGCTTAAATTAACGCAGGACACCATCACTGCCTTTTATAGTATTACACAATAGCGTAGCCAACTATCTGTAAATCTACGTTGATCCTTCCGGCCTGCGAGGTCCCGTCCGTGCGACCAAGCCAAAAGAACCGTAAAATACCAAGGATTTAATTATTAGGGTAACAATTGTTTGTAGGTCCGTAACGGCGGTGCGCGAACGACAACCGGAAATGTTTATTGGACAAACTAATTCCGGCGTAATTAATGGCTTACATGTGCCGCTGCACGGCGTTTAGCATTTCAATTAACTCTGAATAACTTCGCGACGTCTAGTTCGCCCCTGCTGCGTAGGAGATTCTAGCTTAAAAGCTCCTGACAACGCTGTGCATCGCTTTTTTCTTTTAGGGTCACTGGACCGTTCTTAATTGCTCTATTCGGCGAGTTCGCGTACGTCTTTGGCGCAGTAGCGTGAAACCGGCCGCATGCAGTAAATTTTTTTGAGGCTCGTATATTGTCTAGACTCACTAGTTCGCAGACCGTAATTTTGGTGGCAGCGACGGTAAGCGGCTCAATATAAGAGATACAGAAGCAGTACATTTACTCTTTAGTACGACGAATCACTTTCATTTAAAGGAAACTAAGAGTTAGTTTTCCAAATTGTATCTTTTTTTTAGTAAACACCTGGATATAGACAATCTTATAAAATCAACAATTAAGTAGCGAAATTAAACAACTGCAGAAGTAGTAATAGTAATATTATCAGGTCAATTAATACAGATTAGGATTAGTTTGGGAACTCAAAAACATTAGAATGTGTTTCATGCAGTACTTACTAAATTTCCGAACAAAATAGTACATTTATGCAGATAAGGAACATCCGAGTAATAATATTCCACATTTTATAAGAAAGAACGCGTAAAAAAAGTGTAATATTTTTTGTCAATAAATTGCTTGAAATATAACTTGGTTACCATGAAATATTAGCAAAACTTTTCAATAATATTTGCTATATTCTTCAATTAGTTATATGCAATATTTACCTTAATTTTATTTTGCTTTTATACTATTTATAGTATAATTTTCAAGATTCATTACAATGGTTTTAAATTTAATGAATTTAAATAATTTTGAGGTTATGATCGTTAACAATGGCCATCCTGTGGTGACATTTGCTACTTCTCATTTGATTTAACACTTGGTTTGGTGTAGTTTTTGTTAGGAATATTTCTCCTTTCAAATATTGGTGAAGCAAAATTAATATTTTACAAAAGAGGGCCCAGTGATTTGAATTCACACATGTTTAAAAAAAAAATAGTGTACTAAGCTACTGAATATGAAAAGTATTTGTTTATTATAAAACAGCTACCCTTTACTTACCTGGCAGTTTCTGATTAAAGATGTGCTTATTTTACAAACCTATACAGGGTTTTCCACGGAAGTGGCTAGTTAGAAGCTACCCATCTTCAGTAGTTTTCTTTTAAATTACTCGTTTTGTTTATTACCGCTTTCAAATGGCCGAATATTTTCTATCTCAACAATTTATTATTGTTAGTGAATATTATTGTTATAATCGTTGTTTGTTACACGTCGCATGTTCAGATGGATGCATATTATTATGGAACTTATGAATTAGATAATGAAAAATATTGAAGGAGCTTACTTTAACCTGGATACTTTAAATTTATTTTACATTCACTGAGAATGCAGGAAGAACTTATAGAGAATTTACTGTAATTACAGGAATTTATTTTCTGCAAATATATCTAATAAAATTCAAAAAACCTTAAAATAATTCATTACACAGATTACATATTGTATACAACTTTCGGCACTATCGAGCAAGATTTAATGGTTCGTGTGACGAGAACTTTGATGAATAAGACCCAATTGAAGTGAGAAGGAGTATAAGTGACACATTAAGACGTCGAAAAATAGAATACTTGGACGTAAACGGAATTCACATTGAGCATTTTTTTTATGCTCTATGTCATGGTTCAAGTTTATGTTGCTTGTAAATTGCATTTGTTAAGTATGCATGTATCTAAATATTCTTCATACTAAAACCTTTACGATTTTGAAAATACTTTAATATATCAAAAAATGTCTTAAACATTTGTCTGACAGGCACACTACGTTTTAGTGAAACAATTTTTGTAATTAGGTGACGTTAAAATCGATTTATCGATTATCGAAGTAGATCGACAATTTAGCGAATATCTTCAGGTTAATAATGAGATTGCTATCTTAAGCTCTCATTCATTTATTCTTCCACATATTAATTTTTGTTGTCGTCGTTATCGTTTATGTCATTTCCCGTAATTTGAAACCAAACTATTAAGTGAAATCATTTCAAAATTTTCTGAATTCCGTTACATATATTAACGACAAATAAATTCCTTTAATTACATTGAATTCTCTATAAGTTCTTCCTGCATTCTGAGTGAATCTAAAATAAATTTATAGTATCCAGGTTAGAATAAGCTCCTCCAATATTTTTCATTATCTAATTCATAAGTTCCACAAAAATATGCATCCATCTGAACACGCGATGTGTAACAAACAATAATTATAAGAATAATATTTACTAACAATAATAAATTGTTGTGATGTTAAAGCCATGGCCCAGCAGATAGAAAATAATCGGCCATTTGAAAGCGGTAATAAACAAAACGAGTAATTTAAAAGAAAACTACTGAATATGGGTATACGAAATGTTGCAGCAAATCGGTGTAAAATTTAATTCTACCTCCAAAAATACAAAAATATACAGGGTGTTCTATTTGAAAAAATTAAGTTTTGCAACTTTCAAAATTCTTTGATATGCCACTAATTTTTAAACACCCTGTATAATTCCAATGAATTTTTTTTTATTACGTTTTGGTAAAACAATGTTAGTACTTGTTAATTTTAAAGTGGGAGACTTCTGACGCTTAAACCAAGTGAGAATCAATCAATTACATATGACGACGTAAATATGAAAATTTTAACAAAAAATCGCAATATCTCAAAAACAGTTGAAGACAGGTATAGGAAACCCTAGTAGTAATCGTCATAGAATTTTATGGTAAAATCAAAGATATAATAATAAATAGGCTGTTCTATTTAAAATAACAAAGTTCATGGCGATTTCCGGCTAACCGGAAGTGCAAAAAAGTTGGAAATATTTTAGAAAAACAGTAAGTGCCAAGTTGTTGCAAACCCCAAATTTTTAAAACCGAGGAATTTCGTTAAGCCGGAAAACTTTTAACTAGCCACTTTCGTGGAAAACCCTGTATACATAAGTAAATAACGCTATTGTTAGATCAACACTATCTTTTATTTATCAAAAGTGGTTACGCTGCGTGTGACGTTATAAATACACATTTAAGTCAAATAAACACATTTGGTTTCACACTGTGGGTGTTACAATTCAAAATCAAATTAGCAATTGGTTTTTCTTTTGATTCATTTTGCACCCACAAAGAAAGGCGCCCAAATCAAAAGTGATACCCAGATACTTGACTTCAACCGAGAAACCGAGAGCAGCGCCAAACAGTTGTGGTGGGCGAAGTTTGCAGTAAGTTTGGCAGAAAACTGAGCTGGAGCAAACATGTCAAAACAAAAGTCTGGTGGGTAGGACTTCGGATCTCTCCCCGAAAATTACCTTGTGGCTGTACACTGCCATGTTTAGGCCCATGCTAACTAATAGTACCCTCGTCTAGTGGCCAAGGGTGAGACGAGTGGTAGCCAGGAATGACCTGATGCACGTGCAACGCATAGCATGCCTTAGCATTACAGGAGCAATGCGCACTATGCCGATGGCGGCAATGGGGCCCTCTTACGTGTCCCTCCCCTGATCTTCTGATCGGGGAGCGTGGGCCTCGCGGTCACGTGAGCATCATCCACAAGGGCGTCGCTAAACCGCCTCTTCTTGGTGCCGCGAAGGACTGTGTGCCTCCCGTGTTGCTTTCAGCAGACACTACGCGTTCATGTCGACCCTTGCGTCGAATCATTGTCTTCGATCGCCGTCTATACAGACGGATCACAGACAAAAACAGGGACAGGTGCGGGAGTTTTTCTCTCCAGACCTTAAGCTCAACTTATTGTTAGAGTTGGCACTAGAAGTAGGTTCGCTACGGTTTCCAAGCTGAGGTTTTAGCGATCCTGCATCGGTGTCGAAGAAATTTCAGCAAGGGCATTAAGGGACGACGTATTGTTGTTGTAGGGCCATTGACTGGTCACTGCAAATTTAATAACACATGCACCGCATAGAACTGACTAGCAGCCCACTCTGCATGTTACCCAGAGGACGAGAACGGAAATATCTTATGTGTCTTAGAGGTTCCAACCTGGGGGAGTTCTGGCCCAGTATGGCTAGCTTTAGTGGCACCTCACATGCTACACTGCTCAAGTTCATTCTTTGCTTGGGTTGGCTCAAGTAGGCTGCGAGTGAGTGAGTTCGCCTAGGGAAGGCAGCACAAAGGCCCGGTTAGAGTGACCTAAGTGCACATGGCTAGCCACCCTTCCCAACCAATAATCCAGATCTAGAATCCAGGCACCCAAATCGATCTTTCCGATTTTGGGAAAATTTGGTAGGAATGAAACAAGAGGATATCGAGATCGGGTAAAGCTTAAATCGTTCTCTTATTAGCAGCCATATATTTTAGGTTGAAAACAGAACAGTGACGTAAGGGGTAGTTAGGGGATCAAAAAATACAAATTTTTCTCACTTCTGCTCTTGTATATTATAAATTCAATTTTTCTTTTTTTAGTCTTTAAACTACATGAAAAAAAGGTTATGTGTTTTTGGATTTTTTTCCAAATGTTTAATTTAAAGTTATCGTCATTTTTATGTACACCTACAGAAGACTATTTCCTGTCATATTTTTGGTGTTAAATTTAATGTGACATTGTAGTTCAATTAAAAATCATTTGTTATATTAAAATATAAAAAAAAAAGAATAATGTGATAGATACAAATACTAATGCCATTTAAATTTAAAATAATGTAGAAAATATGAGTAACAACAACCGCCATATTGTTGTCACAATTGTAAGCGTGGCAGCTACCAACTACTACTCTCATAATATTTTTAAATTAAATTAATCAGTGTTTTTGCTGAAATTTTTAAACTTTTAACTTATATAATGTCTTTTTATTTTAAATTGAACTGTTTTGCTTATGTATTGTTTGATACTATTGCTACCACCATACTCTAATTTTGCTCTACTGATGGTGAAATAAATTTATTTCGAAAGCTCTAGAGACAAAGAAAAGGAGTTTTTTTTTTTGATTTTTGCTGGTATCAATCCTTGGAATATTGACACTTGTCCACAGTGCCCCTGGATCTTAACCGTTGTACCAGAGTGCTTCCCTTCCTCTCAGTCTGTATAATGGCACAACTGAATTTGAAACTTTGACGGTTGTAAACTATTAATATAATATGGGATACGAACAGGTAGATACTCGTAAAAAAAGCTCGTCTCTGGCAACTAGAACCGTTTATAATGGATGATTTTGGTGACAATTCGAGTTTATTACCATCTATTAAAGGTAAATAGGTGTTGATAATTTTAAAAGATAAAAGAGATGTCTTTGTGAAGTATTAAAAACAATTTTATATTTCACCAGCACTTGTACATTTTAACTGAAAACTAATTTTACTAAAAAAAAAATCAAAATAATTTCATCCAATTCGCATCCACATCTAACGCTAAAGACAATTTCGTCTATGGAAATCAACATCAATGGAAGTCATTCAACAAAGTTATAATTGAATCTGAAGAAAGGCGGAAACAAAGAGCCGGAACGGAAAACCTCCGCTATTCCGCTTTTCCATTAATAAATCGACCGCGAAAGTTTCAGCGCGGCTACGACTTTGTGTTAAATGTCCGTGTAAAATCTTATACCTCGCGGTGGCATCTCGACGTATATTTTCTACGAAACAACCATGGAATCGAAACTTTCCGACGTTCCCCGTCTCCCTTTGCGGAATCGCGCTTTGAAGGCAGTAAGTAAAAAAGTAAATAAGAGGACAAAAAGGTGGGTGGATGAAGAATGTTGCAACTTTTGTTGTCCGCGGAGGAGAAGCGAGTGCCGGACAACTTGTACGAACGTAAGAAACATTGTTATTGGACCCCCGGGATGTCATAGATATTTAGACATTCTAAGAAATTGTACGAACGAATTTCGAGTGGTGAAGTTTATTGAATCTGTGATTGTTTCGAGAGATAGATTGTCACCCAGCGCGACTCGAATACATGAGTCTCGCTGGTAATAAAAGATAGATGAACATATTGTATCGCCTGCCGTTATTTTTTGTTGTTGTTGTGGTGAGAGCCATGTGATCTGAAGTCTCCGGAAACACTGCAGCCTCTTAGCTTTTCGTATTTGGTCTCGCATTTCTTTCACGTAATAAATGATATCACCCATTTCAGTATCCTAGCACCTTGCGATTAATCTGTACAAATCTAATTGATCGAAGTAATCCTCTGGTTAAATTTTTTGCTTGCCAAGAATAGCCTGGTTTGTACGTCCAAAGCTTCGCATTTACACCGAATGTGGTCAGCGTTCTCTGTCATCCCATTACACAGCCTAAACTTAGTACCTCCAACGTTGATCACAATTTTCTGTAGGTGTCTTTTCAGTGCGCCGTGCCCTGTAAGGAGACTTGTTACAGTGCGAAGATAATAATTTGTTCCTGATTTATGTTATCTGTTTGTATCGCTTAATGCCTAGTTTAATATAAAAAGCCAAGAGGCTGCATTGTTTTCGGAGACTCCATGTCAGACGGCTCCCCTACAAATAAAAATACCTGGTCTAGTAAGTGAACAATATTTGAAATATTATGGGTGTATTTAGGATGTTTGCTTTAATTTTCCTTTGTATTTTTTTTTTTTGAGATCTTTATTCATTGCAAGTAAGTGTAGGTATCTAATCATTGTTACATTCTTCATGAATGTAGAATTAGTCTAAAATGTTATTTGTATATGTAACTTTCAATGTTTTTTTTATTTCTTTCGATTTACAATAATTTTATTTGTTGAAGAAAATGTGTGAAGGTGTTGAAACATTAGACTTTCTATAAAGATATGCTTGTTAATACTGCATAGGTTTATAACTGCGCAATTTGGTAATTACAGACAATGGATATTACTTGTTTGTTAGCAGATCTCATGGCCTACTAAAATCTAATAATTAATGTACGTTCTCTATGACTAAAAGGGATTACTTTTAGTAAGAAACTAGTGAACATTAGATATCTGAAACAGAAACATTTAAATAGGTTAGGTAAATAATGTACCGAGTGTTTTGTAGGAAAAACTCATTTTTATTTGGTTGAAACTTGGAATTTTAAGCATATTTTTAGCAATTTTTTGAAGAAATGCTAATACTTCAAAAACTATTAAGAATAGGTAATACCAAACCCTATATCAATCGATGTAGATTTTGGCGTGCACACAATGCTGTAGTAAAAAATACCATGCTCAATTTGAAGGAAAAAAAGTTTTGTTAGCTTAAAGGTATCCACATTGGAGGCGCGTTTTTGAACACTTTGTATGTGATTCAGTGATTATTGCTTGTAGCTACGTCTTGTATTTACATCGACTTTAAGTAGAACACTAAATATCTCTACTCATGAAATATTTGATTTTTATTTGAAAGAGTGCAAATGTCAAAAATCCACGAAAATGAAAATATCTCAAAACAGGTCGAGTTTAGGGATAGGAACCTTCATATAAAATAGTTGCAAATGAATCGCCAAATTCATTAGACGAATAAAAATTATACCATTCCATTTAAAATAGAAAGTTGATATCACACCCTATATACCGAAAGTGCTATAAGTAGAAATATTTTCCTTAAATAGATGACAGTGGGCCATGACTATACCGCAAAATCAAATTTCTATTAGAAGTTAAAAAAAATCGAATGTCCCAGTTCGGTGGGACATGCTGTATATGAAGTCAAGGATCCCTTCCCTGCTAACTCATCGGCTCTTTTGTTTCCTTGGATTGCCGAATGTCCGGGCAGCCACAGCAAAGTGACTTTATTACGATCTGTCAGGTTATTCAGTTCTCGAATACATTCCCAAACCAGTTTTGATTGCATTTTGGAGTCCACTAATGCCCTCAGCATCGCCTGGCCGTTTACAATGTAGAACTTTCCTTTCTATAAGCCCTGTGATGGATTTATGTTGCACAAGTGCCAGGTTTGCATACTTCCCTCTGCTGAAAGACTCGGGTTGGGCATTTACTGACCCCACCTGACTAGACCTTCTAGCTCCTGTCACGTGCTCGGTTTTTGATCCGTCTGTAACACGCAACTGTACAAGTCAATTCTCCGAACCTATCTTTGTAGATAGATTGATTTCAGCTTATCTGATCCGTGATTTCCACCTTGAATTTTTTGTTATAGATATGTCGAAATCGTATGATTTGATCTCAATCTCATAAGGTAACCTTCTACATGGTCTACAATATTGTTATGTCCCAATCCCACATATGTGGTGCTTGGTAGTTCTTGTACTGTGAGATGACCCATTCTTGCTTCCCCTATTTCACCAAGTGGAGATGAGGGAGGTCTAGTAGGAACTCCATTGCTGCTGTAGGAGTGGTCCTCATTACGCCTGTTATTCCTAAACACGCAAGTCTCTGTATCTGCTATGTTAGTTATAATAGCTTGTTGCTATCATTTTTGTCACACATACCACGAGTTCAAGTGATCATAAGTCTGACCACTGCGATGTATGTCAAGCGCATCATATTTGGTCTTAATCTCCATGATTCTTTCATGAGCCTTTCTAGCCAACATAAGTGTTGTCTCCGTCCTGGTTTTAATTCTTGGAAGCTGTCGACTCCAAGTGAACTTAGAGTGAAGAATGATACAAAGATATTTCAGTTACTCTGACAGTTTTACTGCACTTCAGAGTTTTAGCAATTCTAAGACTGTCTAACCTCTTCCTGCTTGTGAATGCTATTATGGTCGTCGATACTAATCTTAAGATCTTTCTCCTCAGTCCATTCTTGTACAGCCTGTACAGCGTTTTGCATTTTGTCCCGCCTACGTTGTTGAATTTATTCTGGGTCAGAATGACGTCTATCCTGTAGCTAGGATTGTATGGATTTTTTTTGTAGCAAGAAATACTAATGGTGTCCACAGTGACGCCAAAATTTTCTACTGAATAAAGTAACAATATTGGTAAAAAAGTATTTTGCTGCACATAAAATTTGTTTAAGGGTTTTAAATACAATTGCGTTAAAAAATGAATAAAAGTCATTTGTCTTGTTACATATTCATGATTGTTACAATAAAATCTATTGCAACTCTGACACATTCTTAGATATCCTCTAACCAAATTTCTGAACATTCCAGTAAAACAATGTTAGTGTAAAAATTAGATGATGTTAAATTTCAAGCTAAGATCAGTTAATTTAGGATATTAAACTAAAGAAAAGGTTTTTATGTGTACCACTTCAGATATAAATCTTTTTTGAAAATAACCTACGCAGTCTAAAATTTTGCGAATACGAATGTAAGATTTGTCACAGTTATTGTAGTTGATTTTGTGAACTAAATCTCCTCTCTCTAACGGTTGTCTTTCAAATTATTAAAAATTCCCAAGTTATCAAGAGTGGTGTATAAATGTTAAGGACAAAATCGGAGAACTGGGAATCTTCTTAAGTTGTACCTACAGCAAGAGTGCATGCACTAAACTATGTCACATTGTGTGAACCTGACTGTCAGTAGCAGGAGTCCGATTCGATTTCGTATTTTCGTCACCTTAATATCAAATTTTATTAATGAGCCAAACACGGTAAGTATTGGGTATTAATCAACATTTTTATTATGAAATTCTTTGTCAGAGAAAGTGACGATTCTGTGCTTTTGATTTTGAATGCCGCATCCTGGGTCTACTTCTGGCTGACGTTTCGTCCACACTCGTAAAGGACATCTTCAGGGTTACTGCTACTTCTATTGACCTGAAACTATATTTGTACCTTGCGACGCACAGTAGTGAGTATTCTATCAAAACATAAGTACCACCCTTATAAGAAAAAAGTAAAACTCTACACCCTGGAGATGATGAAAGACACGTGCCATAAAAACGACAACTTTTTGATGCAGATCTTATGGACCGACGAAACACGTTTTACAAACTGTGGCATGTTGAACATAGTGAACACACGTGGGAGTGCATGTGTGTTCACACGTGTTCACACACACAATCTGAATCTTTGCCTTTTGGAAGAAAGACAATCCAAGATTGAGTTCGGCTGCAATTTATGGTGTGGTGTTATTGGTTCGCAGTTTGTTGAGCCATTTATTTTTAATAGTTTAAATAATAAATTTTAACTGGAAATCGGCTAAAACCAAGTAAATTTGGACGTGACTCGAGGCCAAAGGAAGAGCACTATTATGGTGATTTGGTCTTTTTGGGCAATATGGAAATGTATATATTTTTATGTGATCCCAATAAATAGATATTATTGTTTTTATATTGTTATTGATATTATTTCCAAACTCGTGGTTCGGCAGAAATAGTACTGTTTTATGTCCTGCACGTTTTGCAGATTTTTCACCATTAAACTTTTTTCTTCTTTGGAGCAGTAAAAGATCTCGTATATGTGCGATGTGATTGTGATTTCCATCGAAGAAAATTAGACCTTGTTTTCTAAATTAAAAATTTAAGATGTCGTTTGACGTTAAATTTCTTAAATATAAGTCCATTATTTATCTATCTTTACAAATAGAAGAGTTATAGCGAGGAAAAAAACTGATTTTGCAAACGCTGATATTAAGAATATCATATTTGGCTACCACAAATAAGCAGTTGCAATCATTCATAATATGCTCATTAAATTTCAAAATATAATCTACATTATATGATACATTTCTGAGATTACCATACCTCAGAATTAAATCATCTACCAATTTATTTTAACAACTTGAGGTCCTCCAGCGTAAGTTTTAGTTTACCAAATGTATGGGTTAAGAATTTTCAGCTAGCGTCTAGAAAGTATGGTACAAGTAATAAATTAAGTTAAATAGAATGTTGTAATTAGCTTCAGCAACTAACCAATCACAAAATTAGTAGGGATTTGTGATAATCAAAGCGATTTCGAACGCAGATATAATTATTTGGTATCCAATTAAAGGTATAGAAGCCCAATGAGAGTTTGGCGTTTCTAGATAAAGTATACACCTCTACTAATTTGATTTACAGGAAACAGATATAGCTGTCTTTGTTCTCTTTCCGTGATCTTTTTGCTCTTCCCTTTTTCCCGATTTTTATCTCATCCAAAGCAGGCATCGACCGGTCCTGTAAAAGTTCCTAACAGAGGACGAGCGTCCTGTATGTCATTTTGACTGGATGAGCTTAAACCCTAATCCTACATCTAATAATGAGACGTGCCTGTCAGACTTACCTAACCTGAAAGGGTTTTTTGCAGGGAGACGATGCCGCCGCAGCATTTCGTCTCGTAACCAGTTTTACTCCCACAGTATATCAAAAAAGGGATATATGGCTCGAGTATGGTGGAAAAATTAAAATTTTCCAGCATACTACGTCACGATTTAATAATAAAATCATAAAGCGCAGGATATTTACATTATATCCTTTGTTAGCACAGGTACTGCGAGGCAAAAGTATACAAAAACGCTTTTTGCATGAAAAAAAAAAAACAAATAGGAACGCTAATTTGAAATACCTTTTTCTTTGTAAATATATGAAAGGTTCGAAATAAAGGCGAGAGTTAATTTGCCCTTTGATGTATATTCATAAAGAATACATTCGAAAGAAACCGTGAAAACGAGAAATAAAAAGTTATTCGTCTTGGAATCAGAGAGGCTCCGTAATTAGGCTTCTAACCAACAATTTATGCTAATTTTTTAATGGATAGCGATCCTTTATACAAGCACAAGGAATTTGCCTTTTTTTCTTGATCGACAATTAAGGGAGGAAAAATTCTGTATAGGTATGCAACAATTTTACGTTTTGCATTTTTTTTTTGACCTTAAATGCAAACAGTGGGGTTTAAGTACAAAATTTAGTATTCGAACTCCAGGAGTGGGGATAGGGGAAAAAATGGACCGTAACACTGGTATTATTACTTGAACGTATTTCCAACTAGAGTAGACGAAATTAGGGTTGAAGTGGCCATATGATGGCCTTGTGTAGATCTATTGTAATCTACAGGGCGATTTCTGACATTGCCTTCATAATCATATCTCTAATTTACGTAGTGCTGTGAATTAATTGAAATACACAAGAATGCTAAATGAATTTAAAAATAAAGAAAAAAAAAAATATTAGCTTGCTCAACGGAAAAGATTTTCATGAACACAATAGAACTATTAATTTCAGAGTTACCCTCGCGAATTAAAACTTTAATCTAACCACGAAAAGTAAATTGTGAGTGAATGAAATCAGACTTTCTTAATTACACGAAAACTTGTAAAGGTTTAATATAAAATAAAAGAACAGAATTTTTAACCCAGTGACGCTATCAAACAATCAATTTATTTTAACAAAATGGGCTAAAATACAATGGTGCAGAAAAAACCTTGAACTGAGAGTTCTGGTCTAAAATAAAAACTGCACTTTAAAATAGGACAATGCTATTTCCTATGCAAAGCAAAAAAAAAAAGTTTTATTTGTTCAGGAAGATTATTCAATATCTTTGAACTTCTATCCACGTGGTTTCTCAAATTAAAATAATCTAAGCGTGGACAAACGCTAGAAATTTACAAAAAATGAAAAGCTAAATGAAAGAACAAATGCTTCTACTCACCCAAACGAGGTGATAGAAAAATTAAAAATGATATAGCGAAATAGGTAAACAGAAAAATTAACTCTTTAAATATAAACGAGAGGAACAAAACTAAAATAAATCTTCCCAAACAAAAAATAATAATCGATCCTATATCTACAAAGCGCGCACTTTAATACATTAACAATTAGTACAATAAATATTCCTTAATTGACTATATAAAAGAAAATTAAATTTTACAATATCAATATGAATATCAAAATGGCAACAACGATAAAAGAAATACGTCTACTGGCGTCAATAGTCGAACAAGGAAGTCCTTAACAAAATCCTACAACTGTTTTTCTTACAAAAATCCCTCTCTCAAAAATCGTACAACGCAGGCGTAGAACATTTCAACGACAATATTTAATAGAATACGCATAAAATCAGCACAAGCGGTCAACAGACATCTGAACGACTGGAATAATCAAAAATCTTAATACTGTGTAATTAAAATCATTCAATAAACTTTTAAACTAAACTTATATAAAACAAAACAAAATTGTGAATAATCTCGGTAAATTGAAAATCAGCTGTTCAAACAAAGAAATCACACCAACCGTAAAATGCAACTTAAAATATACCTCAGTGATAAAAGGGTTGAGTAAACCACAGCAGTAGTTATCTGTTCTGGGATTCTTCAAGTCAAGCAGTGGAAACCTTGTTCTTCCCAAGTCCTTACACATCGACTTAGCAGGTCGTAAAAAGCATCTCCTACCAAGCTTACAGAGTGTATATACTTATTTATTCTAAGCGACCAGCTAGGTAAAAGCGTCTTCTCTGACAGTCAGACTCAAAGCGATTAGTTCTGTAAATGTGGACTCTAAGCTGATTTGGGGCTACTAAAGCGCCCTAATTGAGGTGGGCACCTAAAAGTTCTTTTCTATTGGGTCCTTAGCCACTCGGGCGTGAGGATAAATGAGACAGCGGATGATTTGGTCAAGCGAGGTTCGTCGTGGTTATCTGTTGGTGGTGGCCATCCTTTTGATAACACCAAATTAAAAAAAAAATCCATCAACGAATGGTTACTTAATCAGTCCAGAGAGTCACCAGGACAGAGATAAGCAAAAGAGTTTCTAAAGGAACAAAGGCCTGAATCTACTGAAGATCTACTGAGTAAAGATAGGAAAATGATAGTAGGTCTGCTGACTGGTCACTGCAGGTTAAATAGGTATATGCACAACATAGGCCTGGCAGGTTCTGCCAAGAGGAAGAAGAAACACTAGTTCGTACGCTGTGCCAAGGCAAGGCACGGCGAAGACAAGATTTCAGGTAACAGGCGTGGAGAATATAATCTAATAGCGACAACTCAGTAGATGAACTATCGTTTTAACAGATCTTACTAAGTGGGTCCTTTAGAATTGAGGCTTTTGCGGTGGTGACCTTTGCCTTCACTCTTTAGATTTGTTATATATCCATGGCAGTTAATAATTCATATGCTTTCATTGAAAAGGTTAAAGCAATCTGCTTAATGATAGTTAAGTTCCATTTGATGTGAATTCTGTGTTTCTCAGCGTACGCATTGATGCTGCTTCGGTTTATTCGGAAAACTTATTGGACAACAACTAGTTAGCCAACGATAAAGATGAATGTTTTGATTGCTTTGGTGTATCTTTGCATTAAACAATTTCTTGGAAATAGATAATGAGTTGCCTCCTGTCACAGCTGACTTCTTAATGGACAAATTTTAAATCTGACCTTAAGAATATTTCCACCATATTTTCCAAGGGTTTGGATTAGATGCGCAGATTTTTTGTGTATATTGATACGAGTAAATGCTAACTGATTTTATCTGCACATCTAAATGCAAAATTTCTCTCTGCTAAGTTTGTGTATTCAATGCAAACAACCTAGTGCTGTTATCCGGATCCGGATCATTTTGGATCCGGAATATCCGAATATCCGGATCAAATATATGTCATCCGTATCTGCTATTAAAAACGTCGTGGATTCAGATCTGAAGTTCTGTAATGGATTCGTATCCCAGAAGCGGATAGTAGATTCAGATAACGGATCCAAACCCTAGGATCCGGATATCCGGATGATTTTGGAACATAAATCTCTCAATTTGACCAGATACCAGAATTGACAATTTAACCAGATTGATATACTAGTAGGAAAAAATAAAAATAATTTAGAAACAGGCGTATATAAAAAAAAAAAATACTATTATTAATAGGTTATAGACAAATGTTAGGAATTGAAATATAAACACTATGTAACGCAATTTTGAATAATGTTAGCGTGAATATAGTACAAGTCGAAAAATTGAATGTTAAAATTGAATAACAATAACTAAACTTTATCTTATCTGATTTTTTCATTTGGGGTTGAGTAAGTTTTTATAGTAGTACGTTATTTTCACTCTCTAAATTGTATAGATATTTAGATACACATCGCACTTTCCTAAGGTATTTATTTGGTTGTCTGCTTGCTCCCTTAACTACTATTCTTTTTTATTTAATATTGAGGCCATTGAAAGAAGCTAATACAAGCTTTAAGTTCCTGTCTCAACTATACATACAGCCTTTGTTGTAACATGTATGTCAATAATTATATTATCATCAACTTATTTTAAAATGTTGGTGTTTTTTTCTTCACATTAAAATGAACTGGTTTATAAGTTATGGAAATAAGCAATTAATAATAGTTGAAAGATATATATCCTAATATATTATTGTGATTTGTAATAAAGGATTGCCCGGCCAATATTTTACTCAATAATAAATATAAATTTTTATTCTTTATTTAGCCTTTTCTTTACAGACACCTATCCTTCTATGTTTGACAATATTCAAAGATACAATCTCCCTTCGGTAGATGTCTAAGAGCTTACACATATGCCTTGATTTCAATAATCTCCCTCTTTTAACCAATGAGTAGTTTTTGAGTTTTTAATATATATATATTTTTTTACAGTAGTGGGAAGGTTGCCGTGGTGGCTGTGCTTGATTTGCCATCTAAATCAATAACTTGTATATTATTAGACTTTTACTTCATTAAATATTAAATTCTTTTATATTAATAAAGATAGGAATATCAATAACATGCACAATTTATTGTTCAAAAATATAAAATATTTAAGGAGCATAAGGACCTTGCCCATCGTGAGTACACTTATTTTCAATATTTAAATCAAACATCAACTACTATCTAGTATATTTTGGATTCTTAAATTCCAATTTAAAAATCAAAACAACTTTTAAATCCCTCGCTACACCATATAATGAATTTCACTAACCATGCCTGCCACTACACATATTAAAATTTCAACTTAAACTGTCATTTATAAACGTAAAGAATAACATCAAAGTTTACGAAATGCTAAATACTTATTTGTACAGAAACATGAACTATACAAAATATCTGCAACGTCAGCTGGTATACACCCCAACGTATTTCAGCGTGGGGATTTCCTTGCAGTGACAAACCAAACATGTTGCAGAAAAGGATTCACTTCAAAAGCGCAACAACCAGTATCAAAGGAATTAAGGTCCTTCCAAGCTGCCAGGGTATGTCGTAATACTCGAAACAGTAAGGATACGTACAATTCCACAAAAAAAGGTACGAGGGTATGTTAATGGATCAAATATCTTATAATGTTGAAAAATATTGACGTTTCTTCTATATACTTTTAGCCCGATGGTAAATATATCAATTTACAAAGAAGATCCCCCTCGATTTAGAATATATTACAGAAATATAATTTAATCAATTTGACTTGACGAAAGAGTGAAACAATCTTTTAAGAAAATTTTCATCAACAACCACCTCGTCTCCGTGGTCCGATCTCCAGTAATTTATTTAATACGAACTTAATTAAGTCTTCAGCCCCAAAATTAGCATCAATACCAAGGAAACTACATTAAAATCATACAGTTACCGTGCGATAAACTTATACACCTAATTATCACGGCTACGACACAAATTACTTAAGACACGATATATACTGGATTTACAAACAGGTGTACATGTACATAAACTTATAATTACTTCCTATTATTAATCAAATTTATCATACGTTCCACAATAACATATTTATTATGAAGAATCTATGCAAACAATACTTTACATACATACACCTGATTCACAACAAATCAGCAACAGGTAGAATCAAAGTTTATCGTAAATAATCCCGCTGAAATTCGCAAATTAAGTCTCAGTTGTGCATGTGCAAGGGGATTTGTATTATCGGAAAGTTAATTTCGCTGAGGTCCTATCCGCATACGGAACACGTAAAACCGAATGAGCTTTTTTCCTGGATGCTAAAGTTTGGTCACGTAGTTGTCGTATACATCCATATAAATCGTATAGAGTGTGCCTTTAGTTTTGCCTTGTTTCAGAAACTCACCATGAATATGAATATTATTTCTGAGTGGAGAAAATTATAAATGTGATTTCAGTTTAATGTAATTTGATGATATTTAACCCACACAAACCAAAGAAATGTCGTAATGTTTTGTGATATACATAAATCCTTAATATTGTTGAAAATTTAATTCGTTCGCAGCGGTAGAAATAATTTTTAATGTACCTACGTCCGTTTCAGGATCCCTAGTAATATTCGCTTCCATTTAATTCTTGTACTTCACTAATTAGGAAGCAGATATTTAATGGCGTACGTATAATAATTGTTTGGAGTTGTTAGGGTGGAGGACTTGTTCATTAAAAAAAAATGTTTCTTCTCTATTAAAAAAAAAAAAATAAATAAAAAAAGATACTTCCCTTTTAATATTTTTTTTTTTGTAAGATAACTTCTTAAACTCTCTATTTAGGAAATAATAACAAAATGGTTATCTTCTCAATCCAAGTAACTATATAATAATATAATATCGGCTTACCGGCTTCGGTCAGACACTATCATTAGAGCAATGTAACGTACCGAAACCGGTGAGTCGAATAATATATACAGGGTGTATCAAATAAAAAAGTAAATTTTGCTTGGGTGCTAACTACACGACATATAAAGCACAAACCCACTGAAACCGGATTGCATTATTAAAGAATAAAAAAAAGTAAAATTTAGAGCCAAAAATTCTTTAGTCCGGCCCTGATGCAAGGAAACGTCATGTTAAGCACCCGCTAAACGTAGTATTATGTATAAATACATTGCACTCATTTAGTATTAATCTTAATGGTATGCCGTAAATTCATTTAACGTCATTCTGAATAAATAAAGGTCAATCGGCCAGTGTGCCCTTGTAAAAATAGCAAAACTGAGGCATTTTAAATTTTTATAAAATAAACATTCCTTTTTTGTTAAAGAGCATTCTACCTAAGTCTACAAAGTATTATTTTTAATATCCTGATAAGACGTTCGAGTTTCGCCGGATATGCGACTTCAGTAGTTACAAAAAACGTAAATATTTTTCTTTTGATTTGTCAAACCGAGAGTTAAGTTATTAATAAACGATACCACATGAATCTGAGTTATTTCTTTTGGATTTATTTAATCACATAATTGAAAAATGAATTGAATCGAATTACAAAGAAATAAATGTAGATACAGAAAATTTGCAAACACGCCTTTTTACTATGATGTCGCGCGAAAATGAATCTATACATTCCCGCGCTTTTGCCGATGCATCAAGCCTCGAGTTTTTTTATATGAAATCATGATGATCCTGAAAAGGATCGTTTTTTCGAGACGGGAAGAATTTAAATAAAATGTTCGAAGTGGCTTGCACTCCAAGCGGAGATCCACACAAAACTAACAGCGGTAATGGCTGAATGATAGTCGTATGTGGGGGTATACTCGTGACAGCATTTAGGTTTGGCACAGGTGCGGCTCTAGCCCACGGCATTTATAAAGTATTTTTATTCTCGTTAATGCTTACAGATTAGACCCCCTGTGCATTAAGACTTTTTGATTGTATATGATTGCAGCTGCTACATATTATTATATTTACCTCTATATCTGATACACCCTGTATACTTGGATTAAGAAGATGACCACGATGTTATTATTTATAAATATTAATATCTCAATTTGGACATAAATATGAATATTTAAACTCTGACTTTCATATTGGGTTATAGATATAACCAGTAGCCTATAAGAAAAGTTTATTTTATTAATTTATTCAAAGATTTCTTAAACTTACCTATTTTGTTTTGGATCGCGCTCTCTATTTGCTGAATCCCCCTTCTTAAACTAGTAAGTAAAGCGTACGTGAACTCCAGCCAGATCATTTGTTACTTGGAGGTGGAGGCATTGTAAATCTGTGTCGATAAAACCAATATACTTTAGTCAATTTAAATTCAAATTAAAACATAAACAAAGATTATTGCGTTTGGCAATTATTTTTCTTCTGGATATAACATCCTTAAATTACTAAAAAGGAAATTAAGGACTGTGAATATTTAATTAGAGCATATGTTGGTACTAGTTTTTTTATGGTTTAACAAATGAATTTTTGATTATTTAGACATATCTGGTAATTTCCTCTTTATATGTAACGGTTACAATATATGCAAAAAAAACTTAAATTTTGTAAAAAGTTTTTCCGCGCTGTTGAGCCCTGGACTTGTGGAATTACTTCCGTACTGCTGTGTTCTGAAGGTACAAAAGAAATGCAAAATGAACAGTAAAAATGAAAATTCAATTAACTAGCTCAGCGGATAAAAATAAAAAGGCGCAAAAGAACAATTAAATTCAGGGTTACCCTCGCAAATTAAAACTAATCACGAAAAGTAAATTGTGGGTGAAAGAAATCTGACTTTCTTTATTTACCCCAAAAATAATTAAACAAAAATAAAAGAACAGAAATTTTGAATGACGTTAACAATCAGAAATTTTATTATATTAAAAAAAAAACATTTAGTTATAAATTGCAGAAAAAAAAAACCATGAGCTTATGGCTCTGGCCGAAATCAAAACTGCATTAGACTCTAATATACAAAAGGACAATTCAAATCCTTTAACAAAGCAAAAAGAACAAAATAGTCCAGGAAGATAATTCTTATTCACGAAAATCCACGTGGTTTCAAAATTAACCAAACTAAATTAAACGTGGACAAAACAAGTAAATTACATAAATGAAAACTTACATACAAGCACAATGCTTCGATTCACTCAACCCGAGGTGATTAAAAATAATTACAAGCCAGCACAAATTAAAAAAAACGAAAAAAATTAACTCTTTAAACTAATTATATCTTCCTGCACGAAATAATAAATGATCTTACATCTAAATTGTGCACACAATAATATAATGCCAATTGTTATAATGAGTTCTTTGATGGATGAAATAATTTCAAAATTAAGCGAAACAAATCTTTAAATAAAATGAAATACCAAAATGGCAGCTAACAAAATAAAATTACATGTACTTACACCGGCATCTCGTCAAAGAACTGGCCCACAGGGTTAAACAATCGCATACATATAAAATCTACAGCTGCGTGCGCTGCAACGCACAAAAATCATAGAAGAACTCCTCAAAGAAGGACATTGAACAACATGAGCAATTAAAAATATTAAAAGAGAGAAATTAATTTCAACTGAACATTTAAATAAATAAATTAAACAATTAATTCAATAACTAACTCTTATACAAAAATTAACATAACGAATTTGAGCAAAGTCCCAGAAACATTGATAAAAGCAAATCAGTGAAATAAGATCACAGAATTTACGAAAACCGGGGTGCCAGGCCACAGCAGTACGTTTCGTTCACAACTACGGTGAACACGAGGTCGAAGTTTTATTCACTAAACGACGAGCCCTCGCGAAGGAAATTTCGAACTTGCCGCTGAAGATGTTCACCGTAGTTATGAACGAAACGTACGGAAGTAAGACAAGACCATGGCTCAACAGCCTGAAAAAACTTTTTACAGTAGATTCCGGCCGTGAACGCCTTGTTTTCTATAGGATAAATTAAATAAATCTACTAGACGATACTACCTATTTTAAGTACTAGATAAATTCCATATTAATTGAAATATTCCTATTTTAATTAAATAATTTCTTTATTATTATTAATAACAACAAATATAAAATAAATGGAGCGACTTTAGATATCTTCCAGCATTAGCCAAAGAGAAGGGATAACCATGGAAAGACCTTACTGTGGGAGTAGGACCTTAGTCAGCAAATTATTAGTAATCTTCAAATTACGGAATAGACAGGCTCCACGTCCTTTCAATTCCGATAGCTGTGTCATCTTCAGCTAACTCCTCGGCTCTTCGCACATCATGAGGCTGTCTCTTCCAGCAGAGATATGATGGATCAATTTAATGAACTTAAAGCAGACAAAACAACAGTAGTACATATTCTAGTATCTAACAATAGCTTAACCCTAGGCAATAGAAATTAAATAAAAGATTTATGTTGGTTGCGGGTTTGTTGACATGAACCTGTGACTTCAGATAACCTCACAGTCAGCAGTCCAAAAATGTTAAATCACACGCACATGGCGGACAATACTTTCCACCAAACCGGGAAATGACACGACCAAGAGCAAACTAGTTCAAGACAGTCGATGTTTCGTGGGTGGTATGACGTGTGGCACCTGCCTGTTAAATATTTATTTTATACACCTCTAATATGCCAATAATTTATCACTAATTCAGACTTCTAAAGAGTAAGGAATGTGCATTTATAATTGCACTACTTTACTAACTATCTAGGTATCATGCCGTAACTAATTCTAAATTCTAATTCTTTAGCAGCACTATTTAAAAAAAAAGTCACCATTCGATCGACTAGTTATCCCTAAAATCTGCTTTGCGTCGCGGTCAATTAGGCCCTAATCAAATAAAACCTGCGCCAACCCCGCCATGACCATATTCACAGTGTGAATCATTAACCCTCCCATCCCAGATAAATACAATTCAGAATTGTGGTCCGTTATTAAGTCTACCGTCTTATACGACAAACCAGTCCTCAGTTCTCTAAAACATCTAAAGTCAAAGATAAATATCCTGGTCCACCTCTCATTTAAAGTAGTGTCCCATCTACCCTGTCAATCATTATCGAGTTTATTCCTAAACACCTTTTTAACCACTCTAACCAAGATTAATTTCCACATAATTATCCCGCTATCCCCTCTAGAGATCACTTATTACGATAATTGATCCATTCTTTTATTACCGATTGTACCCACGTGAGCCCTAGTTTAAAAAGTTTTATAGCTTCCTCACGTAACATACCCCAAGTATCTAATAAGGAATCGGTCGAGTTTCTTATTAGGTACTTATCAGAACGTAAATCTGCTGGTAATATATCCGAAATAATGCACGCCGCGTTTGTCGAAATAGATAAATACGCGTTTCTTGCGCCTTGATTAATCTTTTTGTTTTAATTCTTCACGCGTCCATTCAATGCTTCTAGGGAATGTATATCAGTGAACTCTGTGGCTACTCGATAGATTCATGTCATTTTTAGTAAGTTGCATGCTTGGAAGCTGAGAAGGATACAGAGATTGAGGGATATCTATTACTTTCTATCACAGTTTGGACAGTAGAATTTATGTATGAGAAATCGAGGTACATTTGTCTGTCACATAAAAACTTATGTCATTTGTAACGGTTGCCTAACTTCAAACTGGCCTCAGTCAAATACTGTTTTGTAGCCGTTCAAATTCTTTACACGGTTTAAAGGTTTATATACAGAAAAGAAGGATTAGTTGAACAACAAAGTATATTTTGTCATAGGTATTTATTTAAAGCAAATAAGAATTTAGGTCACATTAAAAACGTGTTGATATTAGCGTACATATGTTTCACCTGACCAAGGATCATCAGTGTTACTTGTCAAACCTAATGTATTATACGGAGAAAGTCGTATATATACTTAATAAGTGGAAGAATAAATGAATGAGAATTTAAGATGGAAATTTCATTATTAGTTAGTAGCGTTAGTTAATTAACGTAAGTATAGTGGCTTAAAGTCGTCCTACAATTATTGTATCCTTTATAATACATATTGTAGCTTAAGATCGACAATTTAGCAAATATCTTCACGTTAATAATGAGATTTCCATCTTAAATTCTCATTCATTTATTCTTCCACTAAATAAGAATTTGTTTAGCCTAAGGCATTCGGTTATTTGGTTATACTATGATATTCTGTCAGTAAAAATTAGTTGAATCAAAGAATAGATTGCGTTTAATTAAGCAATTAATTCTTAACACCTAACTAATGTTCTTTGTATTTAACCAAGATAGGTTACTCTAAAATCTCTAAATAATGATTTCAAAGTGCTGTGATTTATGGTAAACTGAAAAAGAAACCAACAAAAAAAAATACTTATGTACAAGTATATCTAAAGGCGATGAACTTAAATTTGTATGTTGTAGGTTACTTATGTGTGTACAGTAAATGCACTGCTATGATATTTAAGGTATGGAATCTATTTTAAAGGCATTCACAACAAGGTTCTAGACTAATGGAACAAGTAATTCAAAAGTGAGGCGTGTACTCAGTTGCCTACTCTACAGGCGAATTATGAATTTGTTAAAGATAGTTATTTAAAATGAATAATATTAGCATTTAGGTGCTAAATATTGCTTTATTGTAATGTAAACTTTATTTTATATGTTAATTCAAACTGACCTGGTATCTTTTTATGTTCGTTATATTTTGCTCGGAGAGATTTTTCAATCTCCGGGGTGTTTTGAGTTCAACGTTTGGCGTATTCTCCTCAATCTATAGAAAATAACGGTATTTTAATGACGGTTAGCTTTATCTTTCAAAATTCAGGTTGGTCGACCTGTGTGATAACAATCGAAGGCTGTTGACCGTTGAATATGATTTGAATTCTCATTCTGTTGGTGGCTACCAGACACGACGGTTGTCTTAATCTTCCTATAACGTTTTTGCCACAATTTTAAAAAAAATTATCAAAGTTCCAAGAAGTTTTACCTAAAAAAGTATTGATACAAATCCTGTTTATTAAATCTATATCGAATACCTGAATTTGCCAAGAAAATATCCTATAAATATCCTACGAAGACTTCCCGACCAGATAGCCTTTTCCATGCCTTTGACCGAGACGGGGGGCCCATCTAACTGAACCACCTTCTCCAGCACAAGGGTTTGCCAGCGTCGTGTTCTTTCAAGTTAGTATCTCCTTAGAATCACGTCACCTAAAACAGAACGGAATTAATTCAGTTCCCTTTAAAATTTAATCCGAAACTTATATTTTTGTGTAATTTTATTTCACCGTACGATAATTTGGGGGTTAGTTTATAAGAACCGCCATTTCGTTTAGTATTTTAGTAATTTTTATATGTAAGGGTTGTATAAAAATATCACCGAATTTGATATTGATAAAATAGCTATTTTTAACAAATAACGTAAATCATAGTTTATCGTTTGCTATAAAAATTTTAGTATTTGCCGTTTACAGATAGATGGCGCCGTTATTTATTTGATATTTAATTTATTATATAACGTTTCCATAACCTCATTACTTTTAAAATGCCAGGAGAGTTTGAAGACGTGTTTTTGTATTAAAGATTGTCTTATATAGTATTTTCTGATTCCATTTTACGTACCTTGTGATCATAGAGTCTCATTTGATAAGGAAACATAGCATTTGGGGTAAATAAATAAAGATTTAAGCTTGTTTTGATTTGAAACGTTATTTTTTATTTGTACAGTAAGTGTTTACATCGATTTTCGATAGTTACGTATATCAAAATTTAATAAACCGGGAAAGGGCTTTGAGGGTGCGCCTGTTAGGTGAGAAAATTAACTGCCTATTCGTTAATAAGCGTCCGGAGTACGATTCTGACAGACGATCTGGTCCCCTTTGAAGCGACCCGTGCCACCTAGCAGGTGGGAAGTCACTTTCCACAGTTTTCTTGCACTTACTTAGAGAGGTCGCTGGGTGTATTGAAACCACTAATTTATTTAATTTGATTTTATTGAAAAAAAAAAATATAAAATAAAATCGTAAACGGACAAGCCAAATAAATTAAAGTAAATTGAACATAATAATAATATTATATTTGAATGTTAAGAAAATAAAATTTAAAAATCCCGGGCATTGTGTTCTAAAAACAGAGCAGCATATTTATATACCCACTAATTAAATGGCAAACTCCGCTTTGTGTTCTCTGCAAACCGAAATTGTTTAAGCCAAAAAAAAACATAGGTGATGGACAGCTGTATTAAATGCGTTGTTCTTGATTCAGTGTTATTGATCAATTGATTTATCGTATGTAACATTAACCCTAGTCCTACCAACGTTTTATCGTAACGTGTCCTACCAAGGTGTGCCTCACAGGCACACATCTATTTGTACACATTGTTGATGTAAATAATAGCAAAATATGCATTATTTATTTCATGTAGTAGGTATACAGTAAGATTAAAACATATAGAAAGAATATTGTGTGTCAGAAGATATAATTTAAAAATAGTACAAGATAGTAAAATATTTGAAAGTTATTTATGTAGTTTGCAATTTGTGCACGTGAGTATTTTCTCTGAATGTTCACCACAAACCGTTTGCTTACACTTATCACATAACTGTGTTGACATTCTGCTTTTCTTTGATGGGCAAATATAGCACCGTTTTCGTTTTCTTACTTCTCGAGCCGAAGACTCCCCTATGGTTGGTACTTGATTCAACGTAGTTTGTATCAATGAAGTATGACTTTTATGCAAGCCACTCAAACTACGACGTCTAATTTGCCCCAGTACTAATTCTGTTGTAATTTCTCGTAAGAAAATTTTGCGAAGTCTTCGTTTTTTGGAAATATGCCAGTCAGATGGATATTTCTCCAAATGACAAATGAGCTACTCCACACACATCAATTATATTGAAAAAATAGACCAAGGCCACCTATTAGTTTTGCGTTTCACTGAATATGTATGTACCATCTGATCAAGTGTATCCACCCCTCCTTTCGTGGAATTGTAGTACTTATTGATTTCAGATTTATTTTTATTTTCCTCATCAATGGTGGAGTCGTTGTGCATTGTAGATAATAATATGACACAGCGATTTTTCTTAGGTACATAAGATACCAAAGTCATTGTCTTCTGAAAATCAAACAAGTTGCTTTCAATATTCCGTCGCCTGTGAGGTAAAAAATTTGGTGGTATGCAGCGCTTTATTTTTTCTGAGCGTTCCTACACAAGTTAGGCCTTTGGTAAGCAAAACTGGATGCAAGCTCGTAGCTGGTGAAGAAGTTGTCGAACGTCTTTTCCTTTTAGTTCTCAGAAAAGGTTCACAAAGGTCTTCAACCACCTTTTGCGCTAAGTTTTCTGCTCTGTTGAGACCTTCTTTTCCTAAGTACGGTATACCACGTAACGGATAACTAGTTCCACTATCGCATATCCACCAAATTTTCATACTGTACTTATCTGGCTTGCTTGGCAGGTACTGTCGGAAAGATACACGACTCTAAAAGGCACAGTTGTTCATCGATGGTTAGATTACTGCCAGGAAGATAATATTTCAGCAAGTTTGTATTAACACGGCCCCACAGGTCTCTAATTGGTGCCAACTTGTCCTTTTGCCTTCGGAGGGTTCTGGTCGCTTTATCGTCAAAACGAATAAATCTTAGTAATTGAGTAAATCTATTTCGTGACATACACGCTCGATAAACAGGATTTCCATATAAAGGATTCCTAGCTCATTATAGTCCACCATTCCTTGTTTATTTCTTCCAGCAGTAATCAAAAGGCCCAAGAAAGCACGGATTTCAACGTCGTCAACTGGTTTCCACAAATCGCCAAGAATACGAACAGCCTCCTTATTAGTGAAAGTAACCCACAATACCAATAACCGTATCTCAAAAACAAATTGAATGCGTCACAAGGAGTATCAACATGCACTCCAGGTGGAAGTTTCACTTTGTTCAAAGCTGTTGTAATTATGTTGTGTGCAAGTGTTTTCCCTTGGCAATCGGCGTGGCATTCTACTCGTACCATCTTTTCCAATAAAAGTTTGCGAATGGCCGGGCGGTTCATCATTAGCATCACTATCGTCACTTCCTTCTTGTTCATCGCTTTCTTCATCGCCAGTTTCTTGATAATCCGCTTCACTAGAAGAGGTTTCGTCATTTGGCTCTTCTTCATCTTCACCATCATTTACATTCCTTCCCAAATTCTCATCACGTTCGTACAATGCATCGAGCAACTCCTTTCAGTTAGTGGCCGGCGTCGGTCAGTCAACCAATCGGTCATACTTTCTGCATAAATTTCAAAACCAAATAAGCATAAAACAACAAATCTATTTTTACTGGGTCAATCAAACTTTATTTTGCTTACCTGGTCTATACTATACTCTCCACTAGGTAAAAGAAATAAAATTAACCAATAGACACCTAAAACGGCCAATGCGTTCGTTAGGAAAGTCACAAATACACTGATAGCAATGCAGTTTGTAAGCTGACTGTTTTAGCAAAACGCATTTAGGGAATTCTTCTTCATATGCAACTGGAAGTTCTTACATACAAGGGGAAAGTCTCGAAATATAAAGCATATCTTATTACGGGGGATTTACCCACATACCTAGTTTTAAATAACGTAGCAATGCATTTTATAGTATATAATAGTATGTGCTCAAAGACACACCTTGGTAGGACGTGTCGGTAAATTTATGTTTAATTTTTTTTAGTAAAATAGGAAAAATATTTTTAAAAAATTTTTATGTCATTCTGTGTTAAATAGTTTATTTTGAGAATACAAAAATCCTCCAGTCTGTGGGCAGTTAACTTACAAAGTTCCAGCAATTTCAAAATTAATTGTGCCTCAAAAGCACACCTTGGTAGGTTTAGGGTTAAATTATTTCACCTTTTATTTATTTCTGTTACCTTTTCTGTTGGGGTGGTTTGTAATAACATATACTGATGCAATTTTTATCATATTTTTGCAGATACATGCATAGATATAGGATACATGGTTATATTCAATGACAATACAACTGTTAAAAATGCCGTGCTTATGTCCAAAATGAATTAATGATTAATGATAAGAAAAACAAATCTGAAACTCACAATCAGTGTTAATGATATAATTGGCTTACATGTGTAGCCGAACACGGCACGAATATCTGAATATTTGAGAGAAATATTTCATTGATATAACTACTGCTTTTTCCTCTCTACGTGCCCATCCAACTGGTGAATACAAATCGGACGATATGCTATCAGTTGAATATTAATTTACACTCTTCGTACACAATTAAGATAGTATTATTCCTATATATACCCATACCATTTAGGTGCTTCTTGTATGATACGAGATTTTTTATTAAACAAGGTATCATTGGTTCCTTCATATCAGACATATTTTTTCCTATTGCCTTGAATAATTCCTAAGTTGGGAGCATCCCCTTGCCGAATAATAAACTCCGCACGGGCACCGAATCTCCCGAAACTTCTTACTTGTCTCACTCTTGTAAACAGATCTTATTAAGCCATCTTGGAATGGTAAAATACGCGAGTCCGTGGCAGGTGAATTGAATACGGAATGCGGGAATTTACTTGCCCATAATCTGTATGCAAATTTTGCGCCTTGCTTACTGAACAATCGTGCCGTAAAGTTGGGGGCTCCGTTGTCGACCAACTTTGGTTATTAAATTTCTATTTCAAACTTTGTCTTTCTTAAGGGGCATTGGCTGTATATGTTTAATGATAGCGGTGTAGACAACTACAAAAAAAAATACCGCGCTACATAAAATTAAATTATTTTATCATCTTAGTTGTGTGAAATGAGATACGCGGTAATAAATTATTGTTATTTCCAATAAGTCAAATAAACTATGAGTTTGTGTTTGCGTTGTATATTTCTGAATTGTGGTGGAAAGTTATATCAAGAAGAAGAGCAGTTATAGCAGCTGAAGGAAACTTAATAAAGATTAAGTTTTTTGATCACATAAATCCAAAAATAATTTTAAAAAAATCAACAATATGTTTTGTAAATATAAATTAGTTTATATAAATTATCCAATGTTATTAATTAAATAATTCATAGATGCTGAGGAAGGCAAAATTTAATTGCCGAAACGTTAACAAACAGATAAAATTTAATTAAGGACTCTTATTTCCAAACAAATCTACTTACAATTCTAAATCCATAAAGAAAATACCTCTCCACGACCAGCTGCGAAATTTAAGGATTGAGAGACCTCCCTATAGCTTGTCAGAATTCTCAATTAGCGTACTTACAAAAAGAAAATAGATGGAAAAATAAAGACCACGCCAAAGATTCTTGAGTTTTCATTAGTTTCATTAAAAATAATAAACAAATACCAAAAAATCATCAACTAATCAGCCTAGATGTAATTTCATACATTAATCTATCAGCAAACTTAGCTATATATCGCATATAAAAGAAGCTTCTTGCGAACAAATACAATTACCAATACATTTGATTCATTTTCCTAGAGAATAAAATCTTTTACTTCTGCTCGGGAAAAAAGATCTCCATTCGCACACTTCAAAGTAAATTTTGGCACACTTCCTCTACAGAGAAAAAAGAAATGATTGTACTAGTTGCTCCAGTAAGAGTCCTAGTTTCAGAATAAGAACATAAATAAAAGTTCGACTTTTTTAAATTCCTCCGCATGTACGGTCCTTTCGAATATGTAAAGACTGTAGCCGGATAAGTCAGTGAAATTGAAACTGAAATGAAACCAATCATAGATTTGGCTAATTATTTTATTCAAAGATTGCAAGCTTTTATAGTAAGAAATTAACTTTTAACTGTAATAATTATGAAGAATATTTCCAAGAATTTTTTTTCTCCTCACCCAGGATTCGAACCTACATCCCCTCGTTTGCCGGACGAGCGCTTTACCAGTTAAGCTAGTAGAGGATGCGAATTCGAGCGTCTAGTCGAACATACGTCGATATTAGATCTTTAAAAGGCCGACAAGACGACAAATATGCAAAGATTGCGAGCCTTTTACAGTACAAAATTAACAAATCAATGAATTTCTGCTTTTAGCTGTAATAATTAGGAGGAATTTTTTCAAGAAATTTTTTTTTAAGTTAAAAGCAGAAATTCATTAATTTGTTAATTATTTTATTCTAATATAGCTTTATATATAACATTAAATCTCAGAAAGCTTTAAGTTTGTAATGTTTATAATATTCGAATAAATCACTGTAAAGGAGAAAAAGAATCTTTTCATCTTTTCATCCCTCTATTTTTTTATTTCTCTGAAATCTTGATTTTTGTTTGTATTTACTTTTGCAAATGTGACCCCCACACATACAGTTTGTTAAATGTGAATACCTTTTTTCTGCGTAACTTGTGCAAGCATCTTCTGCACAAACTCTGTAATTTTACTTCAAAGTAAAACGTGTTCCAGTTAAATGTCTGCACAGTAGTGGTGCATAATAACCTTGCCTAGGACTTTATACATCATGTTAAGCCACGTTAATAATTATAGTATGGGTATACAGAGTGTCCTAACGAACTGCTTCATTGGAAGTCCTTGAAAATCTATAAGTTAGGCAGCCCTTGCATAGATTTGGTTTTTTTTTTCGTTCTAAAGTAGCTTTTATACAGTGTG
This sequence comes from Protaetia brevitarsis, assembly GCA_004143645.1. NCBI lineage: Eukaryota > Metazoa > Arthropoda > Insecta > Coleoptera > Scarabaeidae > Protaetia > Protaetia brevitarsis. The sequence goes on along the minus strand of RXPK01001259.1, from coordinate 1,808 downwards.
TTCACGGGAACATTCTATAATAGCTAACTTTTTTATTTTTAGAGATACATAGTCGGTTAAATTGGTCATTGTAGAATGTTTTGTGAACACCTCGAATGAACTGATCATGATATTCTTAATAACTCTCGTAATCGTGATTTTACAGAAAAGTCATTTTATACTTTGTTATAGCCAATGATTAGGGAAACTCAAAAAACCAAAAATATATCGGGTGTCCCATTTAAAAAAAAACATGCCATAGTCGTATTTTAGCAACCAAGCACTCTTTTGTTCTTTTATGCCATATCACGAAATGCAGATGGAGAAGTACATGAACTTTTTCCATTTAATGGACCCTGTATCTCTAAAAATACGAAAGTTATCTATTGTAGAATGTTCCTGTGAACACATTGTATATAACACTGCGTAGGCTTTCACGGCCGGTGTGACTATAACTAATAGCTTCTTGCGGGTTTCGCCGTGTGTCAAAACTTTCGCTCGACGTTTCGCTGTTCATACTGACAGCTTCTTCAGGATAACTGAACTGATTCTCCATGGTCCGGCATTCTTCTTATATACGCCCCTGGTGCATCCAACCGTGTAGTTTCCGCTCCATTGACCGTGACGGTTCGTAGTAGGCTCTTCCACGTGTTGCTAAGGTGGTACCCTTCTTCTCTGTTAACGGTTTTATTCTTTTCTATTTCTATGGCTTCCCTGATGAGTCTTTTCCCGTAGTTCTTGGTGGTAGTTATTACTTTTACATTCTTGAAATCCATTTGTGTCGGTGTCGTGCATTGTGTTCTGCCACCGCTGATTGCTCGGTCCTTCTTAATCTTGCGTCCCTCTCGTGTTCTTTTATTCTTATGTCGATGGCTCTTCCTGTTTGTCCGACGTAGCACTGTCCGCATTGGCATGTTATCTTGTAGATACCTTCTGTGCGCCCCTTGGGTACCTTATCCTTTGCGGTCGGTAGATACTGCTGGATTGACGTTGCAAGTCCGAAGCGTACTTGTACGTTACGTTTCTTCAAAATTCGGCCTACTTTTTTGGTGACTCCTGCTATGTAAGGTAAACACGCCATCCCTCTTCGTGTTCTGTAGTTTTCTCCAGTGTCGTCTCTTCTTAGTGGCTCTCCTTATGTCGATGTCAGTGTAACCATTCTTCTTTAGTGCTTCCTCCAAATGTATCTTTTCACTGGTAAGATGTTGTTCGTCACTGATAGTTTCGGCTCTGGATAGCAAAGTTTGTATTAATGTCTTATTCTGCATCGGATGATGGTGAGATCTTGCATGAAGATATTTATCGGTGTGCGTCTTCTTTCTAAATACTGCGTGCTGTAGCATTCCCGCTGTAGCATTCCCTTTTGTTTCTTGACCATAACATCCAGGAAAGGGAGATTTCCATTTGTTCTTTCTCCATGGTAAAACTTGAATGGCTGGGTGCGGTGAGTTTATGTGTTCCAAGAACTGTTGTCAGTTTTTCTTCTCCGTGTTGCCATATTACAAAGGTATCGTCGACATATCGCAGCCAACACTTTGGGTTTCATATCGCTGGAACTTAGGGCTTCTTCTTCAAATGCTTCCATAAACAAGTTGGCTATGACAGGTGATAAAGGACTTCCATTGCTGTTCCGTTCTTCTGCTCGTAGTATTTTTCCTTCATACAAAAGTATGTCGTGGATAAAGCACAGTTTCATATTCAATTCAATGATTCTTCTTGTAGTTCCAAGTTCTGAAGTAAGCAGTGCGTCCTCCGTGGGTTGTTCGTGAATAGCGATATAATGTCGAAATTACTCAAATGTCTGTAGGTTCAGTCTTCAGCTGATTCTT